>CM035437.1:82409876-82564876 GCA_020310875.1 Ceratopteris richardii
CACAAACTTAGATTCAACAACCATACGTGATATGATCATATTTCTGCTGGAGGGCCTGAATTTCTCTAGGTTACTCATAAAAATTTTACATGCAGATCTGATATCTTTGGGTGTCCTCTCAAGTCCAGTCTCTAGTTCTAATTGCTTTATTTCTATTTGCTTTTCTTTCTTCAATTCATCCTCATCTTCATCCTCTTCTTCATAATATGTCTCCTGGTCCATTTCCTTTTAAGCTTCTATTTCCTCCTCTACTACTTCTACTTCTTCTACTTCTCCCATTACCTGCACCTTTTGACTCTGCTCATTAGCTTCTAATTCTTCTTCATGGATCACTTTTTCATGGAACACATTTAATTCTATCTTTTGATTAACCTTGTTTCCAATTCGATCACTCTGTCCTTGCTCATTTCCTCCTATCATTTGATCATCTATATCCATCAAGTCTGCTTCATATTCCACTCCTTGATCACCCTGATTTGTTTGCTCTTCTTGATGTCCCAAGTCAATAAGTACATCTTCTATTTTCTTGTTTACTTCTTCCCCTATTTCCTGGTTATCTTCATGATTATCTTTGAATTCCACCTTCTCCTAGATTTTAGCTTCTACTTTATCTTTGTCTTTATTCTCCTCACTCAATGGTTGACAGTAGGACTTCTCTAATGGTTTTGTGACAATGAATTCTTCTTCTGATGCTACTATTCCTTTATGTACTCCCTCATCGAGAGCCATACTTTCTTTAATTACTTTGCCTTTCCCTTGGAGAACTTTCTTCCCTTATTCTATACTGATATGCCCTGGTTGCTCTTCTAGAAAGGGTTGACAATATGGTTGTTTTGAAGGTTTTGTCCAAATCAATTTTGACCTTGTATCTACAACTCCTTCATTGAGTCCTTCATTACCTGAAATATTATCTTCCAATATTTTTCCTTTACCCTTTAGCCTTCTCTTCTTTTCTTCAGAACTGACTTCTTTTGTAGATTCTTCCACCATCTTGATTCCTCTTGATTCTCTAATCAATTTTTCTGATGCTTTTTCCACCTCTAATGTCTGTGCTGACTTAACTGGTGTGCTTGGTACTTATAGGTTTAAACTCCTCAATAAAAATTCTCAATACCACTGTCTGAATCAGAAGACATTTTTGAAGAAGCAACTGCTTTAGATTCTCTTATTTTGTCCTGAATTTCTTCTTTCCTTTTAATTGCTTCTCTCGGATCTTTTTCCTCTACTGATGTCTTTTCTGCTTTTTCAGCTACCTCGTGCTCTAGAGCCTTGCCTTTGTCCTTCTTAGTTGGTTTCTTCTTCTGAATCTTTCTCTTAACAACCATTGTAGTTCTGGTTTCTGGAGATACCTACAACTCCTTAAAATATGCCAATAATTCCACTTATTTTCTTACAGATACTTCTTCTGAATCTGTTGCCATCATTTGATCATGCAAAGCTTCATAATGTTCAATCTCATCTTGCCTCCAATCTATTGCTTTATTAGAATAACTTTCTAGCATTTTCTGATATTAGGCCTCATATAATGCTCTCTTATCATTTCCTTGAGACAAATATGAATATAATTGTTCCTTGTTTGTCTGTGGTGGATGAGGCTCCTTGGAGGACTGTACTTCCTTCTGAGCTGCTTCATGTTCTTCTTTTGTTGCTTCCTTCTATTGTAGCTCTACTCTCCTAGGATCCATTCTTCTTTTCTTTCTTGGAATTACCTCTTGAGAAATAATTTTCCTCTTCCTACTTGATCCTCTCATACCTGCTTTGACTCCTGGTTCTCCAAATGGTATGACTTTGGATGGACTTTTTATACCTGCCATTAGGCTTCTAAAATATTGAGCCTCAGGTGCCAACTTCAATTGGTCCTCCATGTCCAAAACATGATATATAATTCTGGTCGGAAATTGAGCTCCGTTTATAAATTTCTTCTATTTCCAATGCTTAGCAGCTTCCTTCAATTTTTCATGAACGTAAGGAGTCACATCCATTACTCCAAAAGGTTTAGTTCTATCTTTGTTATTGAGAATAATGAGAGCAATGGGTTTATGAGGCATTGTGTATCTTGGCAACTTAGGAAAACAAAAGAACTGTAGGAACATCCGTTTGGGAAATTCCTCATTCTCTCTGCCCTTGAAATCAACAAATTTGGAATATCCAGCATAAGTGGCTGCATTCTTTTTGACAAAGCTACCATTCAATTTAGTTCCCATGGAATAAAATAGAGGAGCTATTTTGATGTGTTCTGCCTTGATTGTGATCTGTGTTTCTTTGCCCTCTTTGTCTTTTATTGACATCTGAAATATGCTTCGTTTCCTTTGCCTAACTCCACCAGACTAGACATGACTTGGGAGACTCTTTCAAAGTCTATAAAAAATATGGGTTCTTCCAAAATTTTATGGAGTCCAACTGCCTTCCACCTTTGATAATTAGCAATCACCCTCTGGAATTTATAGAACTCTTGGCATAACATTGTATATTTATTGCCATCGACATTCACTATAAAAATATGTTGACCAATAATACTGATGGTTTCCTTAAGCTCCTTAATCATCCGTTCGGCTTCAGGAAGATCCTGTTCTCCATCAGATTCTATCTTCACAACTTCCTCAATTGACTCATTGTCTAGAAACCAATGTCCTCTTGACAATGTGACTGTGTCAGCTTTGAAATCATGAATGAAAAGTTCCTTTGTATCACCATCCTATAAAAATAAAAAACACATGACACCAAGACTTCCACAACATGAGTCATGTTCAAGACATAAAAAGGAAAGAAAGACTTTCTTCAAAAGACAAACACACTTCTCTTCAGAGTTCCATCAAAAAATGTTTTCTAAATTAAAGAAGAAGTGATCATCACAGGTGTAGCAAGATGTCTAGTATTTTATAGTATTAACTAGAAGAAGATATAAAAATGTTAGAAATAGAAATATCAAAGATATAATTAAAAAGTAACAATAAAAAATTGGAAAACACACAAAAACTACACCCTCTTCTAAATTGTACCCTATATCTTGCTTGTTCTTCTAAATGATGCAAAGGAAAAGAAATAAAAATAATTAAAAAGAACTGAATCTAGACTTGAAGATTTTTTGAGCTCTTTTTTTTTAGAATTTATCAAATTTTTTGTGATTTTTCTAGATATTTTTTCTCTCTTTTTTTTCCAATCAATTTTGATTTTTTTCATCATTTTTCCTTTGTATAAAATTTCCATTTTTTTTTCTATATTTTTTTTGTATTTTTACTCGTAATTCGTATTCTCGGATCCAATATTCCTAGAACCTTTGCCTTCTGTTTCTGTTGCATAGGCAATTGCATTGCATAGTCAATTACTTGAGGGAACTCTCTTCCCCTCCTAGTCTTTTTCTTAGAAAAAGAGTTGTGCAAAGTGCATGGGAATAAACTCAGTTGCTTAGTGAATTCACGGCATTGTAATGTTTCCCTATTGATGCATACTTTGGAAATGCAATTTTGAATAAAATGCAAATCTGACATCTTAGGTAAAAAACCCAAGTGGTTATCCAAGGATGAGGCTTTCCTATCCCTAACCTGTGAGTCTTCATTCTTCTGTAATTTTTTGATGTCTTTGTCTTTGTTTATTTGTCACTTGTAACATATTTGTTTTCTTCATCCAGAAGTTCTTTGTAATTAACTGTTTTTCCTTTTGATTCAAAGATACTTCTTCCATTGATTAGTGTTTTAATGCTTTAGGCCTCCATACCCACTTTGTCCTTAGGTTAGAGCTTTTCTGGATGATTTTAGGTCTCCATACCCAAGCTTGTTTCCAGCAAGATTGCTTTCTTTCAACTTCCTTTTGCTTATCAATGAATTCTTTTTTGGCGTGGAAGAGATTTTTCTGGAATTCCTCTGTATCTTCTATTGGAAAGATAAATCTTTCCAATTTTGAGCTATGAATTTCTTGTTGAACTCCCTGCTCTTCATTACTAAGAAAAGGCATTAAAAATTTCTTTTCAATTTAAGAGTCATCTTTTCAAAATTCATAATTACTATACCTTGTTTCATCCAAGGTTTTCCTAAAATCATCTTCTCAATCATCATGTGATCAGGCCATTTCTCACATTCTATTTTCATTTTTTACCGATTAAACCTAACTCTGATTGATTGTGAAGACAAAGTTTGAACTAACTTTCCATCTAGTATTTTGATTAGGGTTTCATGTACTTTCCTTTTGGCATTCAGTCTATCTAGCAATTTAGTACTGATCAAATTGACTTGTGCACCAGAATCTATCAAAACCCTACTTTTTTCATTATGGAAGTTCATTGTAATCACAAGTAAGTGTTCTTTTACTTTACTTGAAGGTTTCTCACACATGAAAACTTCCCTTATTTCTTTGGACTTCCTTATTCTTTCCCTGGCTTCTTGTTCAGCTTCATATATGATTTTTTCCTCTTCTTTCTTTCTATTTTGAGCTTGATGTATTCTTCTCCATTCTTGAGCTGTCAATGGAAGATTATATCTCTGTACTCTACATCCACTTATGAAATTTGGCATGATTTCTCCATCTATATTGGCTAATTGGACAGCTCCACCGTTACTTATTTGACTGATAATGTAAGGTCCATGTCCTCTTTTCTAAAGTTTCTTATGGTGTTCTTTCAAGGTATATGATAAAACTAAGTCTCCAACTTGCAAGTCCTTATCCTTAATATGAATATCATGATATGCTTTTTGCCTCTTTTTATCTACGTAGATGCTCATGATAGCTTGAAGTCTTGAAGCTCCAAGTTTCTCTAACTCCGGCACTCTTTCAGATAGTTCATGTCCATTCCATTGTAATTGATCTCCCACCTTTAATGTAGGTATGAGAAATTCTAATTGCAAAGCTGCATTTTGTCCATATACCAAGTTAAATGGTGTTGTACCAATAGCAGTCTTATATGCCACTCTATATGCCCATAAAACCTGATTAAGTTGCAAATCCCAGTCTATCCTACTTGTATTGACCAGTTTTGGACAAAACAGTGCAGAGTACCTTGTTAGTATTTTCTGCTAATCCATTTGCTTGTGGATGATAAGAGGATGATTTTCTATGACTAATCATGAAATGATCATTTATGTTCTCAATTACCTAATTTAGGAAATGAGTTCCCCTATCACTTACCAACTCAATTGGTACACCAAACCTAGTGATAATCTTCTCATAAAGAAATCTTGCACTAGTATGAGCATCATTTCTTCTTGTAGCCTTAGCTTATGCCCACTTGGTGAGGTAATCAATAGCTACAAGTATATACTCTGCATGAGAATGTTTTGGAGGAGGATGTATGGGTCCAATGAAGTCCATCCCCCATTTGCTAAATGCTCTAGCTGGTATGAGTGGTGTCAATGGCATATCATCTCTTTTACTAGGTTGACTTGTTCTTTGACAGATGCCACACCTTTTCACATATGTCCTTGCATCTAGAAACAGAGTTGGCCACCAAAATCTAGAGTACAGTATGATTTTAGCAATTCTCTCACTTGAAAAGTGACCTCCTGCTACTCCTGAATGAGCCATCTCTGTTGAGTTCCCTTCTTCTCCCTCACAATAGCCTCCTATCTTGTCAATAGGTATGTACAACAATTCTTCTATTTCATGTGAGTGAATCTAGGAAATGTGAATTTGTTTCCCAACTCTTCATATTTTTTGTAAATGAGGATTCTGTTTTACTAACTCTTCCATTGTAGTTTTGCATAGAATTGTACAATGTTTGTCTAAATTGAATTGAAGAGTTATTTGTTTTTCCTCCTTTCTTGAGTTCTCATCCTCTACTAAATGTTCCCTGAATTTTGCCACATTTGACTCCTCAGATGTCTTTTTATGATTGTCTGTCTCTTCTAACTTGTTTTGTGCTTCTTGAAGGATCTGTTTACACCTCTGCATTCTCTCATCCTCAATATCTGGCATTGGATAAGCTAGCACATGATCTGTAGGGTTTGGTCCATGTTGAATTCTACGTTTATAGGCTTTTATCAGTGTAACCAAGCATTTTGAGTTTTTTATACCTCCTTGTTTTTGTGTACTTTGTTGTTGACTAAGGTTTAAGTTACTTACAATTTCCTCTTCTAAGGTTAAGGTTTTACCAGCTCTTGTCTTTTTCTCCCATCTACCTTTTTATCTATTTTCTTCTCTTTTGAAGATATATTTTTCTTGTTTTCCACAATGTGTGTTTCTATTCTGATGCCTTGTTTTCTGGCTTGAGCTCTAGTCATGGCATTTAATGCCATTGGTTCATTCTTACTTAGTTCTTCCTCTTCCACTATATTTACTATTTTCAATGGTATGTTATTAGATGTGTTTTGTTGTTTCTAAGGATTTCTTAGGCAATCTCTGATTAAGTGTTTCCTGCCACAATCCTTACAAAAGGCTCCTTCTACTCTTAGTGTTGGAGGTTTTGGACAATCCCTAATGAAATGCTCTCCCCCACATCTATAACATATTATTTTCTAATCTCCTTTGAATTGTGATCTCTGATTGGACATGTAATTATTTGTTATGTACATGAATGTTGTTGTGTCCATTTCTATTCTTCCATTTCCCAAATCTAAAGCTTGTAAGACTGGTTCTCTTATTTCATTTTCCTCCCAGTCTTCCTGATATCCCTCAAAAGAATGATAATCCTCCCTGAAAGATGGTCTAGATCTTGGACTTTTCTCTTCTACAAGAGTGTATTTCATTGGTACCACATTTGTAGGTAATGCTGGTTGTTGTCCTACTACAGGTCTAGGTTGTTCAGCAAAGCCAATTTCTCTTTGTGGATTGTGTTGGTTCATATATTCTCTCTCTCTCTCTCACACAGGTTGTTTATTGTAAAAGCACTCCTCTCTAGTATGGTTTGTCCATGTTTTCTCTAAAGTGCAATACTTGAGTGTTTTCCTTTCTTGCAAATGTTGGGGTTTCTGATAAGGACACTGATATGCCTGATGATTCTCTCCACAATTGTAGCACTTCTTATTTGGTGTCAGTCTAGTATTTACCAAATTTGCTTTTGTGCTAACCTCTAGGGCTTTGGCAATGGCTTTTGCTAGCTCCTCGGTTGGTGGAATTTTGTCTTCATTTGACCTTGGTTGATCAAATGCCAACAAATCCTGCCCCCTTTTGTCTTCTAAATCTATTGCCTCCTTGACATAGGCCCCTAAGTCAGGACATCTCCTATATTACAATAGGGTTCTCAACTGTGCACTCCTCAATCCTTCTATGAACAAAGACACTTGTCTAGCCATTGAAGGTACCTCATCTTTAGGACACCTATGAATATACTGTTTGAGCCTCCTAGCAGCTTCTCTCACATTCTCATCCTTTTGTTGTTTGAAACTATGTATCAATGTGGTTGTGATATGTTTGATACTAGTTTTTGAGAATTCACCTATGAAGGCTTCAAGGAATGACTCCATATTTGGCTACATTTCCTTTCTCAAGGGTATGAACCAAGATAATGCAGGTTCAATTAGAGTTAGACCAAAGGCATCAAATTGAACTTTATAATCCTCTACTTCTTTAGCTCTAGTCAGCTGTCTCAACTCTGCTGCATGAGCATGAGGGTCTGAGTATCCTTCATACTGATTTTTCATACATTTTGCCACCTGATAAGGTCTAAGAATTCTCCCCTGGTTTTGCCAAGGTTGTCTCCTTCTAATGGGAAAATTAGGTATTTCATCTCCTTCTCTTTCAAAAGGGTTTGGAGAAGCATGTGATCTTCTTCCATTTTGTGGTTCAATAGGAGTTTGATTTCCACTTGATCTAGGCATGTCTGTTTGCCCCAATTCTTGATCCCAAGATCCCTTATCTGCACATTGACCAAGGTCATTTGAATTTTCAGGGTCTGGTGAGAATATATAGACACAAACTTGTCTATCCTCATACCTGCCATCTCTGAATTGTGCCATTGGCATCAAATTCAAAGGAATTTCTAAGTTTCTTAGTCTGATGAGGAGCTTATGCATGCCACCTTGATACACATAGGCTCCAAACCTATTTGTACATATATTTGAGAATGTTTCTAAAATCACTTGTATCTTGAGTTTCATTTATATCATTTAGGTTTTCCATGTTGGCTTTGTGTTTCAATTCTCCTTCTTGAGATTCACTCAGATGTATATTCTTTCGTAATGACACTGGTGTCTTAAGTGTAGAGAGCTTGGTGCCTGATCTCAAAATCATCCACTTGCTTAGAATCTGCTCTTGTTTTTGTTTTTCTTTTCAAGCCCTAATTTGTTATAACACTATTTTGAAGATTTTGTAAAATGAAAAACTCTTAGCTTTTATGTTTTAAGAGTTTATGGTGTTTTCTACACCCCTACAAGTTTCTTTTAAAATTTTTTTGTCTAAAATACTATATTTAGGAAATTCACAATTTCAATTGAAAATCACGATTCTGAGCCCAAGAAATGTATTTTCTAAGTTAAACCTTAGAAGTCATAATTTTATAGGACTCTATATATTCATACCTTTTCTTTTTCTTAAAATTTATGCTAATTATTAATTTTAGATAAGAAATGTGATTATCTTGCTTTTGTATTTAATTGATATCCCCTTTTGTGATAAAAAATCATGACAAAATCATGTTTTCCATGATTTTGATTCAAAATCATGTTTTTCACGATTTGGTTCAAAATCGTGTTTTTCATGATTTTGGTTGAAAATCGTGTTTTTCACGATTTTGGTTCAAAATCATGTTTTTCACGATTTTGCTTCAAAATCGTGTTTTTCATGATTTTGGTTCAAAATACCGTTTTCCACGATTTTGGTTGAAAATCGTGTTTTCCACGATTTTGGTTCAAAATCGTGTTTTTCATGATTTTGGTGCAAAATCGTGTTTTTCACGATGTTGGTTCAAAATCGTGTTTTTCATGATTTTGGATTTCGAGACAATCGTGATTGCTCACAACATTAAAAAACACGATTTTCTAATGAAAATTGCGATTTTTAGTTCTTGCGTAGAATCGCGATTCTATGTAAGTTTTGAATTTTTTTTGAGTTTTGATTTTTCTAGTTGTAAGTGCAAGTCCTAAGGCGCCCTATTATTTTATTAGCATGCAATGAAAGAAGTGATGCAAAACTTTAAAAACGACTATGAAAAAACACCATCAATTGAAAATCATTATTGTGTTATTGTCCTATTTCCACTGATTTATTTAGAACAAACACGATTTTGAAAATCATCTAATGCAAAATAAATGTTGTACAACAATACCTTGCTTGCTAATGTTGAAAAAATTGCAAGATCTTGGTTGCTGTTGAAAATCAGGATTATTGCTCTCTCTCTCTCTCTAGCTCTCACTCATTGACTCTCTCAGAATAATGTTTTAAAATGAATTTTGTGCTTTTATAGGCCTTAGAAAATCGTGATTGTGAGTGATTTTAAAAATCTAAGTTCCAAATTTGATGATCCCTGCTCCGTGCAAAATCATGACTTTACTTATAATATTTCATCCTTAAAAATCAAAATTTACTTGCTTCTTCATCATGATGAAAATCGCATTTTTGTGCCCAAAACACCAGATTTGATGTTTTTGTGCTCAAAGCTTGCTCAATTTTAATTTCCTTCAATTGTACAACTTATAAAACCTTTACTGACTTACCTAGATGCCCAAAAGTACAAATGAAGCAAATTCACCATCTCACTGAAAATCGTGATTCTGAGATGAGAATCGTGTTTTTCTAGAATTCCTTGAAAAATTGAATTTTTGATTCTTCTTCCCACTTGAGCTTTTCAAATTTTCTTCGACAACTCCAAATTAGTTGTCACCTGCAATTTATCAAAACTCAACAATTCAAAAGAAATTGGAATTGAAAAAAGAAACAACAATTTTGACTTTTACTTGAGATATTTTGATTTTTTTTTGGATTTTTCTTCAGCTTATCCTCATCCACTACTCAACACACACCTCATATATCCCTTCTTTACAAAAAAGAAATTTGTTTGTGGTTTTATCAAATTTTTATGATTTTTTAGTAATTTGTTACCCTAAATCAAGGAAAACACTTCACCTAGAGTTTTTCTTTTTGAAGATTCACTGATCTTTTTGAAATATGATTGGCTGCACTCACAACTTGCAATCTCACAATGGGAATAGGGCTTCTTAAGAAAATATATGTTGGCAAGTACAACTATCAATCTATGAAAATTTAAACTCAATGCCTTTCCTTCAAATGACTAAAACAATCTTTCTAAAAGACAAACAATTCCCTTAGGACAAGCAAATGGACAATCAATTTGCACATAGCTACTTTACATGACTTTCCTCATTGCAACTATGTTGTATTTCCCAAAGATCAGCAAAATTGCTTGGTACTTTGTCAAAAAGAAATCCAAATATGCAAATATAAACACATTTCACTTTCCTTTTAGCAAATCAATCCATCTTTTTGCAAAAGACCTGCACTTTATTCTTGAAAATCATGAGCAACTATCACTTTGCATAAAGATATACACTTACATGTTTCAAAAGGTTAATTCAAGCTTTCTTTTCCTAAAAGACAAGCCTAAAACCTACCTTCTCAAGTTTTCTTACATGATTATAGAGTAGTACCTTTCCAATGTGTTTAAACACCATCAACAATAGAAGATCCAGCAAGGTCCAAAACTTCAATGAAGCTTTTGCTTTGTTCGCCGGCAACGACACCAAAAAATGTTTGTTGTTAACCATTGGAGTTGTCCTCTCCAATCATTATAGCATAAAAGATTAACTAACACTTCATCAAATTGTCAATCTAGGAAGTATGAAAATACCACAACCCCTTCTAGTTAATAGAATCCAAGAATAAGAGGAAACATGGCTGATTTCTGAGAAATTAGTGAAGATGAAGATGGAAAAAACTAGGGTTTTGAATATCTTGAGCTATACAATAGCATTTTCAATGATCTTTTTGCCTAAAGTGTGCCATTTTCTTTGTAGATTAGAAATATAAAGTCCGATTTTGAAAACAATACCTATATCACATTGTTGAGGTTGTAGCAAGGAATGACCAAAACCCTCACCACCTTGCATGGAAGCAAGAAGGAAAGCTCAAGAGTGACTCTCCTCTCATCCACCCCTACCTCCCACATGTTCAAGCCATTGGCATCAGACACATGCTATGCCACATGCTTGAAAACAAGGAAAATAGGGAGTCAAGGATCCTTGTCCATGAGGAAAATACAAGCAAATACAACTACTCTACTCATGCAAAGGAGAGACATGCATGGCACATACACACCGCTCTCACACACTCACAAGACACAATACATGTAAATGTAAATAGTCTTCTTGGAGTAAATGAGAGCATCTTACATTGATAAAGGATTTTACATGAGAGCACTTCGACCAAAAGCTCCCCTTCTTTATAAAAATGAGCTCATATTTATAGGCTAAGCTCTATTCCCCATGTGCCTCTTTGAAAAGTCAAAAAGGTGATTCTCTCTCTAAATGCCAATCTTCTAGGATATTCCAAGATCAAATAAATAACTACCAAATCCCAATGAAGGGCATGCGTGAGCATATTTCTACGTGGGATTTTCTAGAGAGCCAAAAAGGTGAAATGTGAGAGACCTCTTCACTAAGGTATATAGGATAATATTAAAAAGTGCTCTAGGAGAGTGTTCATATGTATCACTCACATATATACAAAAAAAAGGTTATTTCTCATGGTCTAGAGAGGATTCCCATGCACCATTGAGGGTGTGTGCATACCCTGTCACGAGGAAGGAGATAAGGAAGAGAGCTCACACACACACTCTCACTCTCAAGGAGAAGCACACACACAGATTGAGGCAAGGAAGTAGTATCTTCTTCTTCTTCTATTACATAAAAGGAATGTACAAGAATGACCTAAAAAAACAGGAATACAACCAATGCAATATATAAGGACCAGTACATAAGGAAAAACCTAATGTCCGCGAATGAGTGAGCTGGCAAGAAACAAATGTGCCATCACTCTCGGTAGATAAATCTAATAAAGCTCAATGAAGTATTCGTGACATATAACGGCGTGACCACTATACATGTCAGAGAAACGAAAAACTGGTACGTGTCATCCTGGATCATCACATGTTGAGCCTGATATCTCAACACTCCCCCTCAAGCTCAACGCCATATCCTATAATCCAAGCATCTTCCGAAACTTCTTCAACTTCTCAGCTCCAAGTGCTTTGGTGAAAATATCAGCAACCTACTCATCTGTTCTTACATAAACAAGATCAATATCACTTGCTAATACCTTCTCTCTGATGAAGTGATAATGTACCTTGATATGCTTTGTTCTAGCATGGAAAACAGGGTTCCGTGCTAACTATATGCTGCTAAGATTATCACAATAGATAGTGATAGGCTTTTGCACTTCCACACCTAAATCTGCAAGTAACATCTCCAACCATGATGCCTCACATGCTGCCATTGCAGCACCTCTATACTCAGCCTCTGTACTCGACAAAGCAATAGTGGGTTGCTTCTTACTGCTCCATGTAATAGCTGCACCTCCAAGTGAGAAAAGAAAGCCACTAGTAGATCTTCTATCTGGAGTACTACCAGCCCAATCTGCATCGGTGTATCCATGAACCTGCAAATCTACACCAGCTTCATAAAACAATGCATAATCCAAAGTAGCACTCACATAACGTAGAGTGCGCCTCAGAGCATCCAAATGTGGCTTCCTGGGAACCTGCATAAACTAACTTTCAAGTCCAACAGTATAACTTAGATCAGGCCTTGTAATTGTGAGATATATAAGACTTCCCACAATTTTCCTGTACATAGTAGCATTTTCTAATGCTTCACCTGATGTAGTATCCAATTTCAAATTCTGATCTAATGGCATAGAAATTGGCTTACAATCAGCCATACCATACTTTTGTAGCATATTCAAGGCATATTGCCTTTGCGACATCCATATACCTGTTTCTGTATGTATAAACTCAATGCCCAAAAAATAGCGCAGCACACCAAGATCTTTCATGTCAAATTCCTACATAAGGAGTTTCTTTACCTCTTTGATGCTTTCTTCATTATCACCACCTACAATCAGGTCATCAACATAAATAGCCACAATAGTGATGCCATCATCAGCCTTCCTTGCATATAATGAGTGATCTGCATCACACATAGAAAACCCAATGCTGGTTAAGTAATCAGCAATCCTTGCATGCCATGCACGCGGAGCCTACTTCAGCCCATACAAAGCCTTTTGCAACCTGCAAACATATTCTGGATGCTTTGAATCTTCATATCCTTGTGGCTGGTCCATATATACTTCTTCCTGTAACTCACCATGTAGGAAAGCATTCTTCACATCCATCTTATGCAAAGTCCATCCTTTTGCTGTAGCTAATGCAACAAGTGTCCTAACAGTAGACATTTTAGCTACAGGGCTGAATGTTTCCTCATAATCAATGCCATATGTTTGTGCATAACCTTTAGCTACCAAGCGTGCTTTATACCTGCGTATGCTACCATCAGCATTATGCTTTACCTTGTAAACCCATTTGCAACCTATGGGTTTCTTTCCTTGCGGCAATGGAACCAGCTTCCATGTATCATTTCCATAAAGTGCAGCCATCTCCTCATCCATAACTTTTTCCCAATCTGCATTACCAATTGCATCTTCAAAACAAGAAGGTTCAGCATCTTGTATTACCTTTGTCATGTAGGCACAATGGCGAGCCATGTAACTATCATATGTCAATCGTTGCACTGAATTACGCATCCTCCCAGATCTTCTTGGTCCTTGGTCACTTCTCCTTGTATCATCTGCATGTGCCCTTCTTACTCCTGGAGTCTTCAGAGAGGGCAATCCAAGTTCCTCATCAATACTCTTTTCTGAACCACTTGAATCTCCATCAACATCTTCAAAACCTGCACCTGTTTTACTACCAGTAGAAAGCTTTTCTTTACCTTTCTTGGATGTATTTGATGAATTTGCTGGACTGAAATTTCCATGCAATCTTCCATTCCATGGATTTGAGTTGGAACTATTTCTTGGTGATGCATCCGGTCCACTCAAAACTTGAGATTCTGCACTAGATTTTTCAGCATTTTCTTTGTCATTTGGTTCAAGATTCAATCCTTCTTTGACATTTGCATAGAAGCTTGACATTTCATCAAATACCACATCTCTGCTCACCTTCACCTGTCGTGTGAGTGGGTTATAACATTTGTACCCCTTTTGCTCAAGGGAATATCCAATGAAGACACATTTTTCTGCTTTCGGATCAAGCTTCGTCCTCAACTCATCTGGAACATGTACATATGCAATACAGCCAAAAACTTTCAGATGTGATAAGTTTGGCTTTTTACCTGTAAACTTCTCTTCAGGTGTAACTTGATGTACAACAACAGTCGAAGTTCTGTTCATGATGTATACAGCAGTATGCACAGCTTCTACCCAATAACAATGAGGCATATTCTTCTCAGCCATTAACGCTCTTGCTATTTCTGCAATATGTCTATTTTTGCGTTCAGCAACACCATTCTGTTGTGGTGTGTACCTGCATGAAAATTGACGCCGAATTCCATGATTTTTTAGAAAACTGCTGAACTCATTTGACATGTATTCACCTCCTCCATCAGATCTTAATGTCTGAATGTAATTCCCTGTTTGCTTTTCCACCATAACTTTAAAATTCTGGAAGTGAGTAAACACCTCGCTCTTCTCTTTCATGAAATATACCCATACTTTGCGTGTATGGTCATCAATGAAAGTAACATAAAACCTGCAGCCACCCATAGATGTGGTCTTTGCTGGACCCCAAACATCTGTATGTACTACTTCTAGTACATTTTCACTAACATGCTTGTCATGTGGAAATGATGCTCTTGACTGTTTACCAAATTGACATGCTGCACATACCTTTTGCATTTCTGCAACTTTGAAGTTTGGTAGTCCATGGACAATCTCCTTTGATTGCATCAGTTTCAGCCTTTGCAAGTTTGCATGCCCAATCTGTTTGTGCCATATCTCTATATCTGCAATAACTCCTGCACCTTTTGCAAACATGGCTGCATTCATTTCAGGAATCTTCACATTTAAGGTGAACATCCTACCCACTTTGTTTCCTTTGGCAACCAATCGTCCATCCTGCTTGTACTCTTCTACATATAATCCATCAGCATTGAACCTGACTTGTAATCCCTGGTCAACCATTTGTCCAACAGAAACCAGATTCTTTGTTATATTTGGAACATGCAGCACATCAGCGAGATGTTTTACCTTTCCGTCCTCCATAGACAATGCTATGTTTCCTGTATGCTCAATAGGATTCGATGTATCATCACCTGTTTCAACATATCTAGGAACTGGCATTTTCTGCAAACTACTAAACCATTCTGCATGACTGGTCATGTGATTTGAAGCACCTGAATCAACATACCAGACATTATCATTCGATTTTGAAACACCAGCAGACATCGTATTCATCATGTGATGTTGAACCATAAACAACTTCTCAGAATCATCTGCACTTGTGGATGCATAGTTGTTTTGCTGCCTTCTATTATTTTGATTCTTTAACCTGCAATCACGTTCAAAGTGTCTAGGTTTACCACAATTCCAGCATCCTTTACTATCATTACCTGAATCATTTCTTTGGAAATTTCTGCGACCTCTTTGGCTCCCCCTGCCTCGAAACTGTCCTCTTCCTCCTGCATGATTCTATTGTTGACCTTGGTCTTGGTTACTGTTTCCTCTTCCACTTCCAAAACCTCTACCTCTGCCTCTTCCTCTGCCAGAGTAGAATACCTGCTCAGAACTGGGCTTTCCTTGGGAGTTTGAGTCCTCACCAAGATTCTTTTCTTCAATAATCAGCATAGATACCAGATCAGCAAAATTCAGAATATTTTCCCTGGTCTGTATGGAAGTTCTGAACTGCTTATATGCAGCTCCTAAACCACGAAGGCACACTTCCACAATATCATCATCATCTACATTCACGCCAATAGATGCAAGTGACTCACATATGCTTTTGATTTTTAGAGTGTAGTCACTTACCGACATGCTCTTTTTCTCCAATGTATGCAACTCCTTCTTGACTTGCAATTTCCGTGCCTTTGTATTGGTCTCGTACAAAGTGACCAAACTGTTCCAAGCCTCTTTTGGAGTCTTGGCATCCTGTATGTGTCCAATCATGCTATCCTGTATGCTAACATATAGCCAATACATTACCTTTCGTGCTCCTTGATTCCATTCCTCATATGCTCTTAACTGTTCTGCAATCCGATTCCTTTCTGGTAACTGCGGATCATTTTCATTCTCTCCTTCGATGTACTTCCAGTAGCCTTTTCCCATCAGGAAATTCGTCATTCTGAATCTCCAAGCATGGAAGTTGTTCTTGTCCAGCTTATCGCTCATAAGCTGACTCATTCCATCTGCGTTTGCCATTTCTGCAACAATTCATAACACCGCAACACACTAAAAGCAGCACTTCTGCTTGAACACTGTCGCACTATGACGTGACAGTTCGATCTCAGAAAAACACAGTTTTTGTGTATCAACAGTACATGGAATCGCTTGAAATTCTGGATCTGGAATATATGAGTGTCGTCGGACACAATGCAAGTTACAGTTTCTGAAACTGACCTGGTTTTTCTGTGGGCCCCACCTTGCGGGCTCGAAATGGAGGTCAAGATGGCTCCGAAACTTCGATCTGACTCCAAAACTCCAAAACTCCGAAATATTTTGAGGTCTTCTACCTTCATGGTGATTTTTGTAGCAAACGGAGGCCGTTTGTGAAATCGTGTTTTTTCCACGCCTTGCCGCATAGTCTTCACCGTCGCCTTCTCCACGAGCTCTCTACAGCCGTGCTGGCTCTAATACCATGTCACGAGGAAGGAGATAAGGAAGAGAGCTCACACACACACTCTCACTCTCAAGGAGAAGCACACACACAGATTGAGGCAAGGAAGTAGTATCTTCTTCTTCTTTTATTACATAAAAGGAATGTACAAGAATGACCTAAAAAAACAAGAATACAACCAATGCAATATATAAGGACCAGTACATAAGGAAAAACTTAATGTCCGCGAATGAGTGAGCTGGCAAGAAACAAATGTGCCATCACTCTCGGTAGATAAATCTAATAAAGCTCAATGAAGTATCCGTGACATATACCGGCGTGACCACTATACATGTCAGAGAAACGAAAAACTGGTACGTGTCATCCTGGATCATCACATTTTGAGCTTGATATCTCAACATACCCTACAACCCAACACTCTTCCCCCCCTAGACTTTGTCGTCCTCGACAAAGCTAAGGGAAGAGGATCATACATAACTGAACTTGATCCAAGTTGAAATCTTGAGGTCTTCAAAATCTGCAATTCTTCAGTCTGCAAAGCTTCATGCAGCAACTCTTTAGCTCTACATAATCTTCAAATCTGCAAGCCGTCAGTCCTTTCTTCAATCTACAAATCTTCACTCTTCAAAGCTAGGCGACACAATCCCCTTGGGGGGCAGTCAGCCTAGCATGCATCCCATTGTGCAGTCCCATGTAAGAGTAATAGAGCCTCACCCAAGATCCTGAAATGAAACATACAAAACACGAGTAGACTATTTCTGAAAAGAGGTATAACATTTAGTTCAATTGGTAGTTTCAACTTCAGGGAACATCAAGTCCTATATGACTGGCTTAAGTCCACGTAGAGATCTAGCTATTCCTGCATTCTGCAAATTAAAGCACCAAAGGCCAAAAACTCAAGTGGCAGTCCTTATGACCTATATTAATGAAATGTCACCACTATTTAAAGCACAATCGCTTAGTTTATGTGACAACCAATGAGCAGAAGGTGAGCATGGATGAGAGAAAAATACAACATTCAGTGACTAAGGCCATGTGTATCTTTTGCTAAGTAGACATGCTTGGGCAAGGGTTAAATAACTATCAAGTCATCAAAAGCGATTTCTGTGAATCATGGTATCTAATCATCTAACAGGGCAAAAATAGGTGCAAGTTTGCAATGGAAAAACTTATTTGATTAATACATTAATGACACATCACCAGACTTAGTATGCCCTTGGGGAGCCAAGACCCACACCACCTTGCATGGAAGCAAGAAGGAAGGCTCAAGAAGGACTCTCCTTTCATCCACCCCAACCTCCATCATGTTCAAGCCATTGGCCATCATCCCACAACTATGCCACATGCTTGAAAACATGGAGACATGGGAGTCAAGGATCCTAGTCACATATGTAGAATACAAGAAAGTTGCAACACTCTACTTACACACATAGGAAATGCTAGCATGCACACACACCTCACTCTCTCACACTCTAAGACTAAATACATATATGCACAACGCCTTAAGAGAAAAGAGAGTTCTTCCATTCAAAGGATATATACATGAGAGCACGTAGACAAAAGGCTCCCCTCTTTACAAAAATGAGCCTCTATATATAGGCTAAGCACAATTCCCCATGTGCTGCTTTTGAAAAGTCAAAAAGGGAACATATGCTCATATCTCTCTAAATCTTTGTAAATATTCCTTCTAACAACCCACTCCAAGAGAAATATAGGCATGGAAATTCTTCTACGTGGGATTTTGTATGTGTATGCAAAAAGGGATTTTATTGAGAAGGCTTCAATACTATAGCCTAAGGGAAATATTGAAAAAGGCTTAGGAGAGTGTTCATATGGACACAACTCCTAAATACAAGAAAAGGGTATTTTTGTGAGTACTAGAGGGTGCCATTACATAAGAGAAATGGTGGGCAACCCTTATAACCCAACACCATTGGATCTCAAAATGATGCAATCAATTGATGGTTGAATGACAACTAATCATTCCTCATTGTAGCGATCCATTTTAGAATAGTGTTCGACTGGTACAGATCACTTTTGGCCTCTTCATCTTTGGATGGTTTCTTAAATTTTGTATCCCTCATGGTTGGCTCTTTGATTATGTGGGGGTTATTGGTGCTTTTGGCTTTTGAACCCATACCCTTGTTGATTGTCTTCTTATTGTTGCCGAAGAGGTGGTTTGATCTTCTTTTGATCTCTATGCTTGGTTATGACGCCCAAATTTGTCAGATACATTGTGATTGAGCTTGTCCTAGTTTCTTGGTTCTTCTTTTGGCATAATTGGCATGCCTAGATGGGAATTTTTGGGGCAAGGCTTGTGGTTGATTGCCTTTCATCACCCATATTTGTTTAGTCTTGAAATTCGGTTCAAGTTTTGTCCTTGTGCACAAGGAATGAGGTTGTGTTTGAGGTGGCCTCCTTGTTGCCATGTGGTTGCAGTTTTCCTCCTTTGCTCTAAGAAAATGATTGTTCCAATTGTGATGTTGATAGTTTTGGAAGAGAACGGGGTTCCAACACTGGCATGACTTGCCCATCAATAGGTGAGGAATGGTGCACATTAGACTCTCTCGTGCATACAAAGTGGAAGGTATTGAAATCAAAAGGGCCCCTGCCTTCCAATTCAACTATTAGGCATTGCTTGTTAATTGAGACTTGAAGTGATCACTACCACATATTTAAGTCAATTGCATGATCATACAACCAATACTACACTAATATCGTATGTTTTGTGATTTCCTCATCATGGCAAACTAGCAACTTTACTCTCAAAGGGAAATCCTTTAAGAGTGTTGTCTTCCTTGCCGATACAAAGGGTTTCCATGCCCCCAAAGCCCACTAAATAAACTTATAATGCCTTAACTTCCATGCCTAATCCTTTACATCATGAGTACCTAATTGCACTACTAGCAACTCCAAAATGAATCAGAGCTTTGATCGTCTTATTCGCAGCATTGTGCTCTAGCTCAATAATGATGAATGGTTGTCAATTTATGATGCTAGGATGTGTACTCTTGGGGCATTGGGATTGACATCTAGGCCTTGTTGCCTCAACTTATTTTGCCTAATGTGCCCTCTAGCTCTACATGTGCTTCTTCTCTAACCCTTAACACTTCTTATTCTTTTTTCTTAGAATTTTTGAGTCTTATTAGAATATCCTCTATAAGATGTCCTTTATACATCTTGACTCGACGTCCACTAATATAACTTGGCAAGATGTCACCTTCTAGAGTGGCCATTTGAACTACACCGCTACTGGAAATTCTATCAATGACCATGGGTGCATAACCTCATTTTTTCCAATTTACAGGCATGTTGGTTTAGTCTATAAGCCAGCACTAGGTCTCCCTCTTTCAATCCTTTATCCTTGATGTGAGCATCGAAGTATGCCTTTTTTCTTTTCCTTGCAGCATAGATGCTTGCTGCTGCTTGTAGCCTGGTTTCACCTAAGCATTCTAGATCAAATATCCTAGAGGATAACTTGTGTCTATTCCACTCATGCTCTTTTGATACTTTTAAAGTCGGGATCAAGAATTCTAATGGTAACACAACATTCTATCCGAAGACCATCTGAAATGGGGTGGCATTGAGTACCATTTTGTAGGCAATTTAGTAATCCTAAAAAACATGATGAAGTTTTTTACCAGCCAAAGCGTTTAATATTTACCACCTTTGTCAATACATTACATAGAATCTTATTTGTGCTCTCGACTTTTCCATTACCTTGTGGATGATAGTGGTCATAATTCTTATGTATCACCAAGAATTCTTGGAGAAGGATTTCAATGAATTTGTTCAAGTTAGCTTCTTCACAAGCTATAACTTGACTCATGTAGGCATAGTGTCTTGTAATGAATGAAGCATAAGTTAATCTTTGAAAAAGGTATTTAATCCTATTGGATGATTGTTAGAGGAAGCATAATTTGAGGGAAATTATTTGTAATTTGACAATTTTTGTACATATATTTATTCAGATGTAAAAATTGGGAAGAGACTTCCTCATGTAAAGTAGGATTATATGTATTTTTCTTAGAATTTTTGGAAGCTCTTTGATAGCATATTTTTAGAGTAGAAGGCAAAAAGGATCAAATTTCAAGTGTGAAAAGTGACACTTGAAAAAGTATAAAAGATAATTTCTTCTATTTTGAAGAGGTTGGTTGTATTATTTCCATGCTATCCAAGTAATGTGAAGAGCTTTCCTGCAAAAAATCGTGTTTCTTCTTCCATGATCAACTTCTTGATTTGTTGAGTCTTCTCATTGTGTGATCCATGGAATTTGTGAACATTTCTTGTGTATTCAGAATCGTGGAAAACACGATTCTCACCTCAAAATCATGGAAAAACACGATTCTCATCACAGAATCATGGAAAACACGATTCTCATCACAAAATCATGGAAAAAACGATTTTTTTTCACAGAATCGTGAAGTGATTGAATGATTCTGAGATGTGGTAATAAACTATTTATACCTGATAAACAAGAGTTAAAAAGGAAAGAAATAGAGTCAGATTCAGGTGAGCTACAAGAAAGGGATTTGGGACAGACAATTAACATGGAAAATTTTAATGAGACTAATGAAACACCATAAACTAGTGATTTTAGAAATAGCCTCAAGTATATGTGCACAAATAGGTTTGGAGCCTATGTGTATCAAGATGGTATGCATAAGTTTCTCATTAGGATGAGAAACTTAGAAATTCCCTTAAATATGATGCCAGTGGCACAATTTAGGGATGGTAGATATGAGGATAAACAGGGATGTGTGTACATTTTTTCACCAAGATCCTGAAAATTCTAATGACTTAGGGCAATGTGCAGACAAGAGACCTTGGGAACAAAACCTAGGGCAAATAGACTTGCCAAGACAAAATGAAAATCACACTTCTACTAAACAACAACAAGGGAGGAAATTACACACTTCTCCAAATCCTTTTGAAAGAGAAGCAGAAGGAATAACTGATTTTCCCATCAGAAGGAGACAACAGTGGCAAAACCATGGAAGAATTCTTAGGCCCTATCAAGTGGCAAAATGCATGAAGAATCAATATGAAGGGTATTCTGATCCTCATGCTCATGCTGTAGAATTCAGACAATTGATTAGGGCACAAGAAGTAGAGGATTACAAAGTGTAATTTGAAGCATTTGGTCTAACCCTAATTGGACCTGTATTATCTTGGTTCATCCCATTGAGAAAGGAAATGTATCTAGATATTGAATCCTTCCTTGAAGCCTTTATAGGAGAAATCTCCAAAACTGGAGTTAAACTAGTATAGCTACCCTGATACATAGTTTCAAACAACAAAAAGATGAAAATGTCAGAGAGGCTGGCAGGAGATTCAAGTAATAAATTGATAGATGTCCAAGAGAAGAGGTACCTTCAATGGCAAGACAAGTGTCTTTGTTCATAGAAGGGTTGAGGAGTGCACAATTAAGAACCTTGGTGTATTATAGGAGATGTTTTGATCTAGGGGCCTATGTGAAAGAGGCAATAGACTTAGAGGATAACAGAGGATAAGATTTATTAGCATTTGATCAACCAAGAACAAATGAAGATAGAATTCCACCAACGGAGGAATTAGCACAAGCCATTGCCAAAGCCCTAGAAGTTAACACAAAAAAATTTGATGAACACCAGGATATCAACCAATAAGAAGTGCTATAATTGTGAGGAGAATCATTTGGTTCAACAATGTCCTTATCATAAACCACAACATTTGCAAGACAAGAAAACACTCAAATATTGTACCTTAGAAAGAAGATGGACAAACCATACCAGAGAGGAGTGCTTCTACAACAAACAAAGGGAATTTATGAACCAACACAATGTACAGTGGGAATCTGGATTTTCTGAACAACCAAGACCTGTAGTGGGGCAACAACCACCCTTACCAAAAAATGTAGTACCAGTAAAATACACACCAATAGACGAAGAAATCACAAGACCCAGGTCATCTTACAGGGAGGATGATCAATTGTGGGATGGATGTCAGGAGGATTGGGAAGGATATGAGCATAGAGAACCAGAATTGCAAGCCTTAGACTTGGGAAATGGAAGAATTGAAATGGATACGCCATATTCATGTACATAACTAATAATTACATGTCCAATCAGAAACCCCAATTCAAAGGAGGTCAGAAGATAACCTATTATAGATGTGGGGGGGAACATTTCATTAGAGACTATCCACAACCTCCAACATTAAGAATAGAAGGAGCCTATTGTAAAGATTGTGGCAGGAAGCATTTAATAAGAGATTGCCCAAGAAACCCTCAAAAACAATAGAACACATCTAGTAACATACCATTACAAACAATTAACATAATGGAGCAAGAAGAATTGAGTGATCATGATCAAGTAACAGTAAATGACATAACAAGATCTCAAGCTAAACAACAAGGCATGAAAAATGAGACACACACAAACGACAACAGGAAAAATTCATTTGCAAAAGAAAAGAAAAACAGACAAAAAGGGAGATGGGAAAAAAATATGAGGACAGGTAAAAACCTAGAAGAGGAAACTATAGAGAACTCAAATAATAGCCAACAACAAATTACACACACACAAAATGAGGTAAGAAATTCACAAAGCTTGGAGACGCTGATAAAAGCATACAAAGGAAGAATTCAAGATGGACCAAATCCTACAGATCATGTGATGGCATATCCTATACCAGATATAGAGGATGAGAGAATGCAGAGATGTAAACAAATCATACAGGAAGCACAATTCAAGATTGAGGAAATAGACAATCATCAAAGAACAACTAAAGAGTCAGATGCAACAAAAACAAGGAAACATCTTTCTCAGGAAGAAAATTCACAAATAACCTTCCAAATTAATCTAGACAAACACTGTACAATTCTATATCAAACCACAATGGAAGAGTTAGTAAAACAAAATCCTCATTTACAACATAATATGAAAAATTGGGAAACAAAGTCGAAGAGCCTAGATCCATGCAACAAGAAATGGAAGAATTATTGTACATACCTATTGATAAAATGGGAGGATACTGTGAAGGAGAAGAAGGGAACTCAACTTTGAGAATATAATTTGGTGATAATCATGCCAAGGCCATATTAGACAGTGGATCTGGAGTGGCAATCATGACTAAACAAACTTGGGAGAAATGGGGAAAGAATGAGCTAATACCTACCAAAATGAGATTACAACTTGAAAACAGACACATAAAAAAACCTCTAGGAATTTGAAAAAAGGTGATTGTGGAAATATGTGGAATAGAGATAGAACACACTTTTGCCATAGTTGAATTTCCACAATCCACCTCATATGAAATCATCCTAGGAATACCATTCATGAGACAAATGCAAATTGTGCAAGATTGGGGTAGAGATTTCCTATATCTTCAAAGCAAAGGAAGGGTAACTAGAGTAAATTTAGGAAATGGGTAGTATTGTGATATGTCCCCTCAGGAGATCAGAATCAAGAATTAAGTGAAGAATCTGAGAGTGAAGATCAGAATAAGATAGAATCATCAATTTGGAAGTGTAATGTGACAAGGAACCACATATATAAAAAAGGGTTGTTGAAAAAAGAGGATTGTGAAGGAGAAAGGAAGTCACAAGATGAAAGTTACATACCACAAAAATTTGAAGATGAAGAATTTGAGCCTTATGGATGGAATCAGATTTTGACCACAATGGATTTGGACAATGATGAATATGTGGGAGTAAAATTTCAAAATGCTGAAGGATATGATATTTTTCATATTCGAATACAAACGATAATGGTGTCAAAGGTAGAAGAGAATTTGAAGGAAGAGAGAATGTTTAATACTAGAAAATCACAATTTCTAGAAGAGGTGGAGGCTACAGATGCTATAAAAGACAAAATCTCACGAACTTATAGAAAATGTATACACAAAGAAATGGAAAAAAAACAAAAAACTGAAATAAATACAAAGATGAAGGAAGAGGACCAACAATTTGATGTACCTTCAAACTTCAAGACCTATGAAGTAGAAGAGAGATTACTTTTAAAAATGAAACCAAAAAGGGAAAAGAAAAAGGGGGAGGCATATGAAAATGAAGAACAGACTAAGAAGGTGGTGATCACTCAAGAAGAGGGGGAAGATAGGCATATTGTCATTGCTGATGACATGAAAAATCAAGAGGAGGAAGCATTGATGAAGTTGGCTAAAACTTATAGGGATGTGTTTGCTTACAGTCATACGGATTTGAAAGGAATTGATCCTAAAATTTGTGAACATAAGATTCCGATAACACCTGAAGCAAAACCTAGCAAACAAAGACATTATACATTTAATGACAAATACACTGCTAAAATAAAGGAAGAAATTGACAAACTGTTGGCTGCCAATTTCATCTATGAAATTGAGTACACTAAATGGATATCTCCTATAGTTGTGGTGCCTAAAAAGAATGGGAAACTCAGGGTATGTATTAATTTGAAAAAAGTTAATGTAGCAACTATAAGAGATAGCTATCCATTACCAATAACAGACCATCTCTTGGAAAGAGTTGCAGGTAAGGATTTCTATAGTTTTTTGGATGGTTTTTCAGGATATAATCAGGTGTCGATAGCTTTGGAAGACCAAGATAAAACTGCTTTTTCCATAGAATGGGGCATTTAGGGTTATGTCTTTTGGTTTAACCAATGCTCCAACAACCTTCCAAAGGTTAATGTGCCATATATTCAAAGAATTTCTTAGAAACATAATGGAAATTTATGTTGATGATCTTTGCACTTTTTCATTAAAAAGACAAGATCATTTGAAAGATCTGGAAAATATATTCAAGAAATGTAGAACATATAAAGTGTGTTTAAATCCTGAGAAATGTGTGTTCTTTGTGCGGCAAGGGAGAATGTTGGGTCACATAGTTCCTAGAAATGGAATTTCAACTGATGAGAGGAAAATTAAAGCTATATTGGATCTACCAAAACCAACAAATTTAAAAGAACTTCAAACTTTCATGGGACACTGTGGATATTATAGAAAATTTGTGCACAAATTTGCAGATATTGCAAAACCTCTGTATGCATTAATTGCAAAATTTGAGTGGACCACAGAGTGTGACCAAGCATTTGAGGTTTTAAAAACTTGTTTAGTAACAGCACGTATTCTAAAAAACCCATAGTGGAATCAAATTTTTCATGTTCATGTTGATGCTTCAAATTCTGCTTTGGGATGTGTTTTGGCACAACCAATAGAAGGGATCAAATTAGACTTTCCAATTGCTTATGCCAATAGGCAATTGAATTTAGTAGAAAGGAACTATACAGCCACTGAAAGAGAAGGATTGGGAATTATTTTTGCTGTAAAAAAGTATAGATATTATCTTTTTGCCAACAAGTTTAAATTCTTTGTGGATCACCAAGCCTTACTCTACTTGGTAAACAAATCATGTCACACAGGTAGGATAGTTAGATGGTTCCTACTATTGATGGAATTTGAGTTCGAGGTAGTGGTCAGACAAGGGAAAACTCATTTAAGAGCAGATCATTTGTCCAGGATACAAACTAAAGAGCCAAACTCACCCTTGGATGATGAACTACCAGATGCATATCTATTCAAAATAGAAAGTATCCCTGATTGGGCAATGACTTTGGTACCTTTGCTAACCATGGGACCTTGTAGAACAGATGAAAACAACACACATTTGGTATTACAAAGTAGGAACTTTGTATTACTAGCTGGGCACTTGTATCATTAAAATCATATTGGTATACTAGAATATTGCACTCCAGAATATGAGCAGCAGGAATATCTAAGAAAATCTCATTGTTGGAATCCTTCTACTCATGCTTCCATGGTAGTCACCTTAAACAATCTCAATAGAATGGGTGTACATTGGCCTACAAAGATTCAAGATGTGGAAAAATATGTTTCTAATTGTTTTAAATGTCAATCTTGGCAAAATTCAGAAATTATAACTTTGTACTAGTTCCAGAAACATCCAGATTGGAGTGCAAACATAGTTGAGGAGTTAAGAAGTAATAAACCATTAGAGCCAGTAAAAGTTAGTGCAGAATCTAGAAATTTACAAACAATATCTGAGGAGTATCAATTGATAGGAGACCAATTGTACAAGAAAGGAATGGATGGATATCTAAGCATATGTTTTCCTGAAGATAAGTATATGGAAATGTTAGAGATGGCACATTCTGGAGTAACAGGAGGAAATTTTTCAAGTGAAAGGACTGCTAAACTCATTTTATGTTCTAGTTTTTGCTGGCCAACTCTCTTTCTTGATGCAAGAACATATGTGAAAAGATGTGACATTTGTCAAAGAGTAAATCAACCAAGTAAAAGAGATGATATGCCATTAGCGCCACTTATTTCAGCAAGAGCATTCAGCAAATGGGGGTTGGATTTCATTGGACCTATCCATCCTCCTCCAAAAACAATCTCATGTTGAATATATACTTGTAGCTACAGATTACCTTACCAAATGGGCAGAGGCTAAGGCTACAAAAAGAAATGATGCTCAAACTACTGCTCGATTTCTCTATGAGAATATTATTATTAGATTTGGTTTACCAATTGAATTGGTAAGTGATAGGGGGACTCATTTTTTAAACCAAGTAATTGAAAACATAAGTGAGTATTTCATGATTAATCATAGAAAGTCAGCCCCTTATCATCCACAAGCCAATAGATTAGCAAAAAGTACTAATAAGGTACTTTGCGCTGTTTTGTCAAAATCGGTAAATACAAACAGGAATGATTGGGATTTACAACTTAATCATGTCTTATGGGCTTACAGAGTGGCATACAAAACTGCTATTGGTACAACACCATTTAATTTGGTATATGGACAAAATGCAATCTTGCCTTTAGAATTTCTCATACCAACATTAAAGGTGGGGAATCAATACAAGTGGACTGGGCATGAATTATCTAAAAGAGTGTTGGAATTGGAAAAACTTGGGGCTTCTAGAATTCAAGCAATTATGAGCATATATGCAGATAAAAGGAGGCAAAAAGCATATCATGATGTTCATATTAAAGAAAAAGATTTGCAAGTGGGGGATCTAGTTTTGGCATATACCTTGAAAGAACATCAGAAAAAATTTCAGAAGAAGGGACATGGACCGTACATTATCAACCAAATCAGTAACAGTGGAGCTGTCCAATTAGCTAATATAGATGGAGAAATCATGCCCAATTTCATAAGTGGATGTAGGATAAGAAGGTATGATCTTCCATTAATTGTTCTTGAATGGAGAAGAATACATCAAGCTCAAAACAGGAAAAAAGAGGAGGAAAAATCAGGTATGAAGCTCAATGAGAAGCAAAAAAAAAAGAATAAGAAAGGCTAAGGAGCCTAGAGAAGCTTTTTTATGTGAAACACCTTCAAGGGTGGTAAGGGAGCATTTACCTATTATAACAATGAATTTTCATAATGAGAAAATAAAGGTGTTGATAGATTCAAGTGCACAAGTCAATTTGATAAGTTCAGGATTGTTGGATAAATTAAAATTCAAAAGGAATAAGAGCAAAACATTTATCAAAACATTAGATGGCCAGATAATACAAAGTTTGTCTTCACTATCTATTGAAGTTAAGTTCAATGAAGAAAATATGAGAATCGATTGTGAAGAATGGCCTGATCATATGATGACTGAGAAAAAGATTTTAGGACAACCATGGCTGAGGCAAGGTAAAGTAATTTTGAATTTTGAAAGTATGAAGCTTAAATTGACATTAAATGACAAAAGGTTTTTAATGTTTTTATTGAGTAATGAAGAACAGGGAATTCAATAGGAAATCTATGACTTGGATTTTGAAAGATTTACCTTTCCAATAGAAGATACAAAGGAATCACAGAAAGAACTTCTCCATGATCAAAGCCAATTCAGAGGAAAACTGAAGGAAATTGTGGAAACCAAACTTGCCGAAAAAACAGTTGAAAGGTGGGAAGCAAGAAATAATCAGAAAAATCTTGGCATCAAGACAAAATGGATGTGGAAACCAAAGACATCCAAGCACCGTTCATCAAAAGAAGATTGTTCAACCCCAGAATCATCAGGAATCAAGTATTTTTGGGTAAAAAAATTAGATCTATTTTAGTGGATAGAAAAGAAGGACAAAAATACTGAAACAGTTCAAAAGTATGAAGAGTCACAAATAAAGGAAAAGGAAATACCGCCATCACATATACACTTGGGATTCTTACTTAAGAACTCTGAATTTCATCAAGATGGATTAATGACATTCTTAGAATTATTTCCATGTACTTTACCTTATTCTTTTTCTAAGAAAAAGAATAGGAGGGGAAGGGAGAAAAAGGAAAAAAATTATTATTTTTTAAAAAAATAAAAATAAAAATAAAAAAATTAAAAATTAAAAATAAAAAATTAAAAAATTAAAAAATAAAATTTAAAAAAAATAAATTAAAAAAAATAAAAAATAAAAAATTTAAAATTTAAAAAATTTAAAAATTAAAAAAATTAAAAATTAAAAAATTAAAAAATTAAAAATTAAAAAATTAAAAAATTAAAAAATTAAAAAATTAAAAAATTAAAAAATTAAAAAATTAAAAAATTAAAAAATTAAAAAATTAAAAAATTAAAAAATTAAAAAATTAAAAAAGAGTATCAATGATTCTTCTAGATATATATGACAAAATTTCCTTTGACATTTTTTACTTCTCTTTTTATATATGATTGATTCTTTTAATTCCATTAATTATTTTCTTTTTTATCAAAGCATTAACATCTTGCTACACATGTGATGATCACTTTAATTGAGTTACACCTGTGATGTAATAAGAAAAAGACTAGTTATTTTTTCTAATTTATTTTTCTCAAGAAAATATTTTCATTTTTTTTATGTCTCCTGTAACTTATGTGGTGGGAGTTTTTGGTGTGATGTGTTATGTTTCCTCTAGAATGGTGAATACAAAAGAACTACCTATTCATGACTTCCAAGCCAATTCTGTAACTTTGTCAAGAGGACATTGGACAGCGAAGCAGTGGTGGAAGATGTGGAGTTAGAATCTGATGAAGAATAGGATATCCCAGAAGCTCAGCAGATAGCCAAAGAGCTGAGGGAAACAATCAATATCATTGGTCAGCATATCTTTACAGTAGGGGTTAGAGGTTACAAATATACCATGCTATGTCAAGAATTCTACAAATTCCAAAAAGTGGTTGCTAATTATAAAAGATGGAAGGTAGTGGGGCTACATAGACTATTGGATGAACCTCTCTTCTTTATAGACTTTGAGAGAGTATCAGAAGTCATGTCTAGTTTGTTGGAATTGGGCAAAGGCAATGATGCATACTTTAGATGTTCAGTTAAGGACAAGGAGAATAAAGAGGTACAGATAATGTGAAGTTCGATCTTCTCCTTTTGCCTTGGAAACTCACGAGCGGTCGTCGCCCATGCACACACAGAGAGATGTGTTCTCCTCCCAACCACGCCCGAGTATCATCTCATCTCCTCACGCTACAAAGGTGGAGTAATACATAGAAATGCCATGTGGCATTCTCTAAAAAACTCCCATATAAATATCATATGACAATTTCCTTCCCCTTGAAAACATTTTTGTCCTCGAAAATGTAAATGAAATGTCCACAATGGTAGAAGAAAGTGCTCGGACTCCCCTGAACCCCATGTACTCTATGTACATGGTCATCTCTGTGTGTGTTGTTTCCCCGTATCCTTCCCCTTAAGAAGTCTCATATGAGATCATCTCAAAGGTGGGAAACCGTCTGAATGGTGCCTACTATCTCCCATGTACACTCAACCTCCAAACTATCACTCCCATAATATATAACATCACCAAAATGACCTAAGTCCTTATGAGGTATCCTCCTTGGAGCAATAGCATGTAAAGCAAGTGTAAAAAGTTCCAAGCCTATAGGCTTGACCATACCATAATGGAGATAATAAACCATATAATCCTCTGAAATATAGAACAAAGTCCCATAACAAATGATTCCAAACCCATCTAAGACTAAATGATAGATTGCCCTCATACCACTCTAGGTCTTCCCAACCTTGAGTGTAATCACAAGTAATAGTTTAACTTAACAATCTTGTGAACTATGTAAATCCATCATCTAGCTCATGGTAGTAAAATGCAATCTCTACATTTCACCAACCAAGAAGTCTGTGGTTTTTCATCCATTACCTTGGAATAAGTTCTATTGGAAGAGCATCTATTGGCACTCATGCAAACTCTAATATTTCTCTTCCCTGTAGTTTGCCATATGAATGCAGAAGGCATTCCCTTTTGAGATTCAGATAATCCCTAAGTACCCATCCTCCTAACTGATGTTTACTCATCATACTCATTATGTAACACTAACTAAGAGTTTGGTACCCTAATAGGTTAGATATATCTCTATCTCCTATAAACCCTAAAGAGAAGAGTCGTAACTCTACTCCCATTCTAACTAATGTCAATAACTAGATCATCTCATCTAGTCAAAGACCATCACTGGAAATAAGCATAAATACTTCTCTCTAGAGTCTACAAGTGAGACTCAATCTAAACATCATGATTAATTGATCTCCCTCTTGTCTTTGATAGAAGAGTGCCCCTTCTATCTAGACAACCTAAAAGTGAGAAAGTGAAACTCTCTCTCTCTATTAAATCTCTTCTAAGGAAAAGAGCTTTAGCAGTGGAACCTATTTCACTTTCCCTTTCCCTTTGAAAGAGATTCTGTTGAATCCATTTTCTCTACTCATCCATAGTTGAGAACATGCACATAAGTTCTCCATACTTTTCCTTCCAAAATAGTGGAGGATCATACTCCCATATGAAGGAAAATTACATTGAAAAGTAGAGGAAATGAATTCCTTTTGAAATATAGAGTAAGAGATGTTTTCAAAACACCTCTTCTATCTAAAGGAAAACATACTCTATTCTTCTTCTATGAAGAAATCATGTTTTCCTTTCCTTCTTTCTCTCTCAAAGACTATGAGCTAAAGTGAGAACACTGAACTAAATTGAGATCTATTATCGATCTCTAAGCTGATTCCCGCTTTCTCCTTTCCTTAAAAGAGAAACTCATGAATTTATTTAGTCCTCTCTTCTATAACTAATGCATAATCCGTCATTACATATATTCCTATGAAGATGGAGAACAGATCTCCCCTAACTAATGAAGGTGTATGTAGTGAAGAGTGGAGAAAATAGATTCCTAATAAGGGTCAAAGTCCTTTACTAAAATGGTCAGCAATGATGTGACATGATACCGTAAACACATGTGTATCCATAGTAAAGAGCTATCTATGCCAACCACCCCTGTGTATGGATCTATACAATCCCATCAAACTCATGGAATTATCCTTCCTAAAAACATCAAAATGAGTATGTGATATCCATGGTGGTACAATCACCTATCACATTCTCTAGTGGAAGAATAAATCTTCCCTAAACTATGAGGGATAACTCCCAATCCTAAGGAGATGTCTAGTAAGAGCTCTCCTCTGATCTAGTGAGATATGATGCCATGAATGATGAGTCCTTTTCTTCCTGGCCATAGAAGAAGAGTGCTCAAAGGGAAGTCATTTCCACCGTCCCATACCGTGAAAACTTCTTTCAATTCATGGTGTCATACCTACACTAAACCAAATATATATTCCATGTAATGGAATATACAAGTGGACTCTAATGAATCCCATATCCTAAAATCATATCAGTGGACTCAAATGATTCCCATGTCGTCGAACTAGTGAGTTTGGTTCTAGTCAACAATGTGACAATGGATATCCCCTACTGTTCCAAACCAACTTGTTCCTAGGTACCAAGACTAGGTCTAAGTACCTCTCTATAGATCCCGATATACATATATATATTGGGTACCCCAGCTAATTCTTACTAAGGGATCTATGCTCTTAGTCATAGAGCTAGTGTCATACATGTGGCCTTCCTAACCATCACTCGAATCACATAAGCACCCGTCGATGCTCTCTCATGAAACCCATCTGTGTGATCCCAACTAATTGGTTTCCTTAGTAGTGTAGCAGAAATGCTTCACTACTTGCTCAAGTGATGTGCATATGTGAAACTAGTCACTGTTCGGGTATTCCTGATAATACCCCATAGTCTCCTAATCCTATTGTGAGACTTTTGTGAAGATAAGTAAATCTTCTCTACCTTAGAGATTATCATAAATGTATCTCCCATGCCTATATGCAACTTGCTAAAACCTATAGGATTGCTTGTGCACATTACTAATGGTGAAGGTGTAGCTCCTTCCCTTAGCAATCCTCTGGTCTAAATCCATAAGGATTATGTGTAGGGATCCATTTACTACTAAAGTTGCCTTATGTATACTAGTATGATGGTCTTAGGTCCATCAAATACATGCTTACAAGCATGCCTAGGTCTTATTGATGTTTGCAGACAGGCATGTTCCCATGCCATAACATTCTTACCTAAAGGCAAGTGCGTATATAACGCCATGCTGTAAGAAAAATTTTGATAGCATTTCCCCAGGAAATGGAATCCCAAAAAAAATTAACCATAAACTCAGTGGCACACAGGCCACCCAACAACATAGGGCTTGACAGGCCCATGGCATCCACGCCATAAACTCATATATAGACTCCATAACCTGCCAAAACATAAAAGCAATTGCTAGCAACCATTCTCTATGTTGCATATCCATATAGTTTCTGTAATTCTCTTTCCTGCAAACAATCAAAAAGTGTACTTCTTGTCTGTTGATCCATACTTTAAGAATTTAAACCATGATCAACATTTGGTGTATGCAATTCAATTTATGCATGTACATATAGAACATGCCATAACATAAAATAAAATGCCTGAAGCATAAAGCATACTGCCCTGAATAGTTTTGATTTTTGAATTGCATGCATCCAATCCTTCTTAGGGAGCTTCGAGACCTCTGCACCTTCCTCCTCAGGTCGTAACATAAACTTTGAAGTGTCCAAAAATATCGGATCACTTCCCAAAACATAAAGCATGGTTAGGTGATTACTAGAATAATGCAAATTTGGTCAAAAAATGCATGGGTAATCCTTCTTTAGACTTGCAAAAACCATTTTAGGACCTGCAAACAATCAAAAACTGAAATATATAGCATGTGCAAAGATCCCGAAGTGAAATCACTCAAATCGCCTTCCCGGTTTGAAAGATATGGCTCCCGGAAGGTAGTCGTCAAAAACTGTTCAGACTTTGCAGAGCTGTACAGACCTGCAAAAATACTTTTTTTTCCCAATTTTCTTTTCATAAGCTGAAAGTAGACCGTGTGCTCTTCGAAACGAGCCATAGCACATCCAATTTGGAGTTTTCTAGCCCAAGTTATGGCCTTTCCAAGCAGGACATGTCAAACTAGTGGACTGTTGGAGGGGCTGGAAAAAGTGTGAAAATGTGATTTTTGGGGTGCCCAAAAGCATTCTTCCATCAAGAAAATCCTGAAATTCTCTCCATGACCTCAGAGAGTGATATATGAAGATGCTTGGGCCTATTTTCACCTTTCCAAATCCTCCCTTCGAGCATGCTAATTCGCTCCCCAAAGAGGCTTAAATCAAGATTTTTACTTTCATGTAAAAACTTAAATGGGAGCTCTTAGCAAGCTTCTAATCCACTCTAAATGTGGATTTCTCTTGGATTTTCTCTTCTCCATGGTAATTCATACACCATAATTTATGTATGTATCCTGTAATCCATGGGAAGCCTCTGAAATGATCTTTTTTCTTACTGCCAAAAGTGGAGTTTGATAAAAATTAACATCTAAAATTTTTCCCAAAAAGTGCGGGAAGGGGTCTTTGAGGAACTAAAATTCCTCCTTAGCTTATCATTTTAATGAATCTAATGATTCGCCTAAGAAGTCTATACACCATACTCTTAGTATATATACTTTTTTTCATCCATCCATAGCTATAGCACCTCTTTTTCCCTCTTCCAAAATGGGATTTTCTTAGATTCAGGTGCTGAAATTTTTTTCTCAAACTGTGATGGAAGGGGGTTTTGTGGAGCTCCAAACTTCCATCATACTGAGGTATATTTTGGATTTCTTAGTCTTATGTGAAAGTCCATACACTAGACTATGTGTGTGCATGATTTTTCCTACCAAATTAAGAAAAATCCCGCTGCATTACCCTTTCCCAAAATGGCTACTTATCCAAAATAGCTCTTGAAATTTATGTGAAAATCATCAACAAGGCTATTTTAAATATGCCCAAAGCTTGTGGTTTCTTTTGAACTTTGAGGGAATCCTTAACTTAGCTTGAGAGTATATATCTCATACTCTCCATACACATGATTTCCCTCCAAGAGCTTGGCTGCAAATGCTTCAATGCCCTTCTCAAAAGTAAAGATTCTACCAGATTTAAAGATTCTGACGACTTCATTTTTAAATACTTCTCTAAAATAAGTCTATGTGATTGAAGATATCAAGAAGCACTCGTTATATTAAGAATATCCTTTTCACATAGATTTGAAATGCTTCTCCCATCTCCTTCTGCTCTCGTATCTTTTGTTGATGGGTACTGCCACCACTTTGGGGAAAAACACTCATGATGCTCCAAAATATGATGTTCCATCACCAAAGCTACTCCCAATAATTCGGGTAATTACCCAACAAATCTTGAGGGAGGCAGGGAAGGAGATCCGTCTCTCATCCTCCTCCAAGGCTGACGGGTTTCTGCATGACTATCTATTAAAGTAGATGGGATTACCTCACATCATGTGGCCACGTCATGTTGGATAGCTCGTGGCCCTCTCATGCAGCAAACCTAATTCGAATTTTGACGCCTGCAGCAGCGAATGCGCGCCTTGATCTACACGCTTTGATACTATTGTGAAGTTCGATCTTTTCCTTTTGCCTTGGCAACTCGCGAACGGTCGTCGCCCATGCACACACAGAGAGATGTGTTGTCCTCCCAGCCACGCCCGAGTATCATCTCATCTCCTCACGCTACCAAGGTGGAGTAATACATAGAAATGCCATGTGGCATTCTCTAAAAAACTCCCATATAAATATCATATGATAGATAACCATCAAAGCAGAACACACGAGGGCAGAACACACGAGGGCAGCTCTTCAATTCTATACCATGAAAACCAAATTGGATGGTAGTTTTGTCAAGAAGAATGCAGCAACATATGCTGGATATTCAAAATTTGTGGACTTCAAAGGAAAAGAGAATTAAGAATTTGCCACTAGGATGTTTCTTCAGTATTTGTGTTTTCCAAAATTGCCAAGATATACAATGCTGCATAAACCAATTACTTTGATTATGTTCAACAATAAAGATAGGACTAAACCATTTGGAGTAATGGATGTAACTCCCTACATTCATGAACAACTAAAGGAAGCAGCAAAGCATTGGCAGTAAAGAAAGTTTATGAATGGAGCACAGTTCCTAAAAAGAATCATATATCACATTTTAGATATGGAGGATCAGTTGAAGTTGGCTCCAGAAGCCCAGTATTTCAGGAGTTTGATGGCAGGAATTAAAAGTCCTTCAAAGCTGATGTCAATAAGAGAAGCAGAAGTCCAAACAAGAATGAAGGGATGAGGAAGAAAAAGGAAAGTTGTATCAAAAGAAGTAATTCCAGTTAAGAAGAGGAGACTGGATCCTAGGAATGTAGTCTTGGAACAGGAAGAAGTGACAAAAGAAGAATATGAAGCAGCCCAGAAAGAAGTTCAAGCCTCAAAGGAACCCCATCCACCTCAAACAAGCAAGGCACAAATTTATTCCTATTTGACTCAAGGTAATGATAAAAGGGCAATCTATGAAGCTCCCTATCAGAAAATGTTGGAAAATTATTCATGTAAAGCAACTGATTGGATACAAGAGGAGGTGGAACATTATGAAGAATTACATGATCAGATGATGGCTGCGGAAACTAAAGAAGTATTGACAAGAAAGAAGTGGAATTATTGGCTTATTTTAAGGAATTACAAGGACCTCTAGAGACTAGAACTACAGTGGTGGTGAAAAAGAAAGTCCAAAAAAAGCCTGCTCAAAAAAAGAAGCCAACCAGGAAGGATAAGGGTAACGCAATTAAACATGTACAGGTTGAAGAGTTAGTAAAAATATCATCAGAAGAAAAGAATCAGAAAAAATCAATTGAAATAGAAGAGCACAGAATGGACAAACAAGGAGTAGCTGCTTCTTCACAATTTTCATCAGATTCAGAGAGTGATATTGAGAATTTCCTTTTGAAAAGTTTAAACCTTTCAGTACCCAACACACCAGTAATAATAGTACAAGTTTTTGTAAAAAATGAAACACTAGAAGAGTTGAGCCAAAAGAGATACAAGTCTATGAAGAATCAACGAAACAAGATAGTAATGGGGAAGAAAAAAGGAGATTGAAAGGTAAAGAAGTAATGGTGGAAGAAGTGGATGAAACAATAAAAGAATTCAGTAATGGACTAGTGGACACAGGATTCAAAACTATATGGTCAAAGCCCTCACAACAACCTCATTATCAACCTTATGAGGAAAAGCAAGAATTGGAAAGAAAATCAAATACATGCAGTCAGTTGCATAGTCAAAAGGATAAAGGTAAAGTAGAAGAAAAGGTTGAAACGCCAGAGAAGACAGATTTCAAGGAATATAAAGAAGGAAAAACAGAAATAGAAATAAATCAGAGTATAGAGTAGGTACTCTTTCATCTAGGTCATAATGAAGAGTCCACACATACAAGTAATCAGGAAAAGGAAGAAGAAATAGATTTTATGGACATAGATGAACAGGAGGTGGAACAAAAAGAGCAGCAGCTGAATGATCAAATGAGGAATCCAGTGGAGGATGACTCAACCTTAATACAGGAAAACAAAGTCCAGGAAGAGGAAATATAAGTTATTCAAGAGAAACAAAAGGAAATTGATGGAGAGAGGCAGAAGTAATGGAAGAAGAAAAAGACTATGAGAAGGAAGACAACTAGGTGACAGAATACGAGGAAGAGGATGTAGAAAAAGCTGAATATAAGGAGGAAAAGCAAATAGAAGTAAAGCAAATAGAATTGGAAATTGGTCTTGAAAGGATACCTAAGGACATCAGATATGCCTGTAAGATCATCATGAGTAACATAGAGCAATTCAGACCCTCTAGCAAAAATATGATTATATCAGGGATGGTTGCTGAGTCAGAATTTGTAAAAGGTAGCAGAATTATCACTAAACAGAAAAAAGAAAAGGAGCGGCTAGAGGAACAGATGAGAGTTGTACAGGAAAAGAATGACATCCTCACAAACAGATTATTTTCACTACAAGAACAAGAGGTTCAAAACCAGAACAAAATACAATTTCTTGAGAACAAATGTATTAAGCAATTGGAGCATGGAAATAAAATAGAAATGGAATTGAAGAAAGTCGAAGGAAGATTTAGAACACTCCAGAGTTCATATCAGATAATGGTCAAGGCTAATGAGGACATAAACAAATTATTGATGGAGGAAGGTCAACTGAAAGAAGAGAGTCAGACTGTACAAATAACTCAGGATGAGAGGGAAAAGTTGAATAAGGAAATTCTAAGGTTAGAGGAAGAATTGAAAGAAGTCAAGGAAATGGAAAAACAAGCTAGTGTGCATGTTGTTAATGCAATGAGAGGATATAATAAATTGCATTTGGATATGGAAAAAGAAAGGAATGAATGGAGAACAGAGAGAGAATTGATGGTATCTCAAAATCAAGAATTAATGATGGTAGTCAAAAAGTTAGAGAAAGATTTGGAATGCCCACAAAAACAAGTTGAAGAACAAGCAGAAACTACACAAGCAGATGAACAGGAAGGAGGAAAAGAAAATAGATTCCAAAATTTTAGTGAGCAAGAAGTCAAAATTGTTGAAGAGTGTTGAAGCTCAAGATCAAGGACAAAGAATGGAAGTGCATCAAGGAAGTGGACACACAAGAAGAAGGAGCAAGTAGAGCTCCAAGAAGCACCTGTCAAATTTTCAGAAGAAATCCCTACAAAAATAGTGATTTTTATCACTAAAAACCATTGTAAATACCATTTTCCATTTTTGTAACTCCATTTTGTTCAAGTCGAGGAGTCCTCGAGCTTGAGGAGTATTAGAACTACCATCCTACCAATTTTCATAATTTTTAGACTCCGTTTGAGCCCCCAAATAAGCCCTGGAACCTATTTTTTAACTAGGCCGGACACTAGGTCTGGACAGGGCCAAAACCACTCAAAAACTATAAAAAGGGCTGGAGAGCTCATTTTGGAGGTTGGCTTGTTGTAGATTTCAGCTTTGTAAGAGAGCTCCTTGGTAATCGAAGCTTTCCATTGTTCCACTCTTTGCTCTTACCTTGTGCGCGTGTGTGTGTATGTGTGTGCATGCTTGTGTGCTTTCACTCACGCACTTGTGCCATCACTTGCTCACGGTCTTCATACCGGTCCTCACGTCTCCACGGATTGACATTTATGAGGTGTATCTCCTCACGTTGGTACTCACCATTGTGCTAGAGCGATACCAAATTTGGCGCCGTTGCCGGGGAGAGAGCTTGGAGGACGAGCGTGTGACGGTAAGACGTAGAGTAGCGACGTTGGAAGGTAAAAAAATCATCATTTTCAGTTCAATTTTTGAATTTTCCTTCTTTTTCATCTTCATCATCATCACCATCTCCACCCACCTTCATCTTCTCAGTTTTTTCCATTTTTTAGAGTACATTCACCTTATTTTTACTTGTGGTTGTGAGCAAGAAGCTTAGAGAGGGTGCAGAACAGAGGCGCTGAAGAAGTAGCACCAAAATAGCTAAAAATCTGAGTGAACAGCCCCGGACAAGACGAAACCTGCGCCAAGTATCGTGAGAGCCGCGCCAGAGATCGTGAGTGAGCAATCGGGCAACCTGGGGTTACACAGAGCAAGGGGAAGTGACAAAGAAGTTAGAGAGGCTCTCAAGGTGAGCAAACACCCATTTAATCTATAATTTCTCAGTAAATTAAGTTTGGAAAGGGAAGCGATCTGCGTCAGGTATCGTTTGGTACTGACAGAGGTGAAAAGGAGTGATTTGGGGTGATACAGAGAGTGAGGAGAGGAGAGAGGAAAGAGTAGAGCATGTGTACAACCAAAACTTAGAAAAAATCTTTCCCAAAATTTGTCTAAGGGTCAAGTATCGTTTTGCTCCCGCGGTCGAGTATCGCGATACTTAGCAAGTATCGTTTTACTCCTGTGGTCGAGTATCGCGATATTTCCCTCCTTTCGGTATCGTTTTGATCAGAGATCAGTATCGTTTGGTCCAGAGATCGTTTTGATCAAAGATCGCGATATCCACCAGCGATCGTGTATCGTTTGGTTCATAGATCGTGTATCGTTTTGGCCAAAGATCGTAGATCGTGTATCGTCTGGATCAAAGATCGTGTATCGTTTGGCTTAAGTATCGTGTATCGTTTGGCTTAAGTATCGTGTATCGCTTCTCAGAGATCGCGATACTTACCAAAGATCGCGTATCGTTTTGTTCAGGTATCGTTGATCATTTTGAGCCAAGTATCGAGTATCGTTGGTGCCAAAGATCGTTTCAATCAAAGATCGCGATATTCACCAGCGATCGTGTATCGTTTGGTTCATAGGTCGTGTATCGTTTGCATGAGAGATCGGTATCGTTTCGGTCGAAGATCGGTATCGTTTATCAGAGATCGCGATATTTATCAGAGATCGGGTATCGCCTAAGTCAGAGATCGTGTATCGTTTTCTTCCAAATATCGAGTATCGTCTTGAGTTAAGTATCGTTTTGCCCGAGTATCGTGATAGTCAACTATCGTGTATCGCCTGTTTTGAAGCATTTCCTGAGAGACCCTGTTTCCCTGTTTCAACCCCCAGAACCCTGAACTGGCATAACTTTCTCATACGAAATCCGTTTGCTGTGATTTTGATTTTGCTGTGATTTTGTTACGGTAAAATTAATACCAGGATTATTAGATAGGGTATTTTGAAGTTGACCCTCAAGGAAACTGGAAAACCAAGGTGTTCCAAAGGATTTTGAGCAATAGAAGAGAAATTTGGGACTAGAAGCCAAGGCTTATGAACCTTAGATCTGGCAGACACTTAGGCAAGGATAGACAAAGCATTAGGTCATCTGAGGCTAGTGTCACCAATACAGCCAAGTCTTGGGCTCAACATCTTAGTGGTTATCCTTACACATGAAGTTCAGAAACCAGTGACTCGGAAATGTCTTTTAGCATGGAAAGACCCATACTTGGCTGAGGCATTGCTTATTTACAGACACCAGAAGGTCCTTATAAGACCCAATTGGAGTATATCAGGACCAACCAATTAGGTGCTCGCATCTATGAGGATGGTCTAAGGCGATCAGTGGTTCAACTCAAAAATCCTGACCAACCCTTTGGACTTGAACACCCAGTAGTCAAGTTCGAAGAGGGTGCTTACATTGATAAGGAAGGAACAATGTATGTGGTTACCAACTTACCAGATAGGACAGATGAGTTTGGAAATATCATTCCTGAGAACGAGATAGGAGACCTAGAGAAAGGAGACCAAGGAGGAGAACCCAAGACCCCTAGAGGTAAGTCAGTCTTAACCAGAGTGATCACTCCAGAATGGATTCCTCAAGATAATAAAAGCATAGAACTATTCGTGAATAGAGAAACGGAGGAAGCCTTTTGGAGATTTAGGCCAGATCAACCCAGCCCAGTAGTCACCATCTATGAATTCAAGGATCCAGAGACACCAGGGAAAGTTGTCTATCTAGATCACACATCTCAAAAATTATTCTTGGTATCAGATCATGACAGACATGCTTACACTTGGCAAGGTGAATCAATTTTTCCTCCACCAAGATCTAATGTTTCCCAGGGCCTCCAAGGCGCCGGATCATCCAAGGGTCATGAAATCCACAGGGAAAGAACTAGAGAGAGACCGGAGGTAAGCTTTGCAGACACTGTAGGCAGAGACAGATCAGGATATGGAACGGAAAGACTTGAGAGGGAGAGACATAGAGTTCATAGGCATCAAAGAGGTGATCATGATTTCCCATTGCCTAGACCACGAGAGCACTCAAGAACCCTTAGACCCTCTCAAGTGGTTAAGACAATGAAGAACTACTTTGATGGGTTTGGAGATCCTTATGATCATGTGGCGGAGTTCAAACAAGTGCTAAGAGCTGAACAGGTTGAAGACTTGTTCACCCAGTTCGAGGCATTTGGTTTGACTCTTAAGGGTACTGCCTTAGCTTGGTTTCAACCTCTAAACAGTTGCAACTATAGAGAGATAGGTCAGCTGCTAGAAGAATTCATTGTGGAATTTTCCAAAAGCGGTATCAGGCATAACACATCATCCTTGATCCACAGCTTCAAGCAGACACCCCAAGAAACAGTGCGACTTGCAGGAAGAAGGTTTAGACAGTACTTGGAAAGATGCCCTGTACCAGAATTACCCACATCAGCCAAACAGGTGGCACTGTTTTTAGATGGCCTATTGAGCACAAAATTAAGGTCATATGTATACCTGAAAGAGCCTAGATCCATAGAAGAGTGTATACGGATATGCATTGACATAGAAGACAACTTGGGTGAGGAGTTAGGACTATCCAAACTCTATAAGGACTCTGATAGTTCTACAAGTCATACCTCTAGAACCTCCACTGAGATAGATGAGATAGCTGAGCAAGTGGCCAAAAAGCTAGGAGTTCAAAATAGACAAATGCCAAGGGTCACTTCAGTGAAGCGATGTTATACATGTGGAGGAGATCACATGGCTAATGTTTGCCCGTTGACGACTCAACCCCAAGGAAACCCTAATGCTCTATATTGCACCATAGAGAGGAAATATACAAATCATACGACCCAAGATTGTCCCTATAACAGGCAGGCTGTTAGACAAAATTATCAGCAACCTTACCAGCAGGGTAGGTATCAGAATCAGTACCAACAGCCATATTATAGGCCACAACAATATCAACCTCAATACCAGCAGCAATATCAGGCACCATATAGGCCACAACCAGTCCTTGGAAACCAACCGCCAGCTCTTGCCAATGTGATCCCAGTTAAATATACGATGGCGGAGGAGAACTCTAATAGATCATTGGTACCGCTAACCCCATTGATACCAGAAAATGACTCTCACACTCATGGTTCAGACTACTTCCATGAAGATAGTCCACATGCTTATTATATAGAGTCACCTGAGCAAAGTGAGACTTCTCAGTGTCAATATGAGACACCACCTATGGAACAAAATTGGGAGCCAGAATACTCCAATGTCATGTATATGAATCCAAATCCTAGGCCCCAATTGAGACAAGTAAGACCACAAGCCCCTAGAGGACCATGCTTTAGATGTCAGGGTGACCATTTCATTCGTGAATGCCCCCACCAACCATTTCTAGGACAAGGGCAAAACATTACAATACAAGGCTTTTGTCCTGAGTGTGGCCAGGAACATCTTCCTAGAGAGTGTCCGAGAAACCCCTCTAGTGCACCCAAGGTTACACCCATCAACGTGGTAGGCTTAGTGGCAGATTCAAGTTCAAGTAGCAGTAATGTGGCTCCTGTACAGGCAGTTACTAGGGCACAGGCTGCACAACAAGCAAAACCATCCAAGCAATCGGAGTCAAGTGAGTCAGGAGAGCCTAGTAAGAGGAAGCCAAGAACATGGAAGGATACCAGAGAGAAGGCTAATCGCAAGTGGAACAAAAAGCTATCCGAGCTAGAAGAAAGCCTAAGGGATACCAAAACAAAAATAGAAGACATTGCATCTCAAAGCCCCTCACATACCAAAGCTCCATCCACTCCACCTCATTCCACCCCACCACCCATTGTAAATAACCCACAACCAGGGTCTGTTCTTGCAGATCCAACCCCAGAAGGCTTGGACATGATGTTCAAGGCCTACCAAGCTCGTCTTCAAGAAGGGCCAACAGCTGCAAACCTAGACAAGAGTTACCCTAGAGCAGATTTAGAGATTGAACGGATGAAAATGTGCATGAAAATGGTAGAACAAGCTCAAGCTATACTTGAGACTAGTCAAAAGTTCAATCAGACAAACTCTGTCAAACCGGATTTGCATTTCCAAGGCTTACTAGAAAGATTAGAGCAGTTGGTAAACAAACCACAAGTTTCTTTACCTCCACAGGCTCAACCAGTTATTGAAGGAGGAAGCTCACCACCAATGGGAGCTTATGTTCCTAATTCCACGGATGCTGGAATACCTCCTTCAATTCAACAGTACTCTCAAGAGTTCTTGCGGGAAATACAGGAAGAGAAATGGGCCAAGGAGAAGGGTAATTCCCCTCCTATTCCTGAGATTGATGATCTTCATGATCAATTTCCCCAAGACATTCCGTCTATCTATGGAGACCAAGCAGAGCAACAAGAAGATGAAAGATTAGATTTTGAATCTAATTCTTTACAAGAGTTGCCTCATTACACAGGCCCATGGGAATCTGAATCTATCCAGATCAGAGCTCCCACAATATTGGTAAGAAATGAAGACTCAGTGATTCCAAGAAACACTGATGTTGTGAAGAACACTAAGGTTCAATGTCATCTCACTGTGGAAGAGCTGCTCAAAGCAAAACTTGAGCTCTGGAATCATGTGAAGGATCAGGTTCCAGAACTTGAATCCAATACGCCAAAAGTAGGCTCTAAGCAAAAAGTTCCAGAGATACCTCTCGACAAGATAGGAGACATGAGCGAAGGTGAAGAAGGTAACACTTATCTTCCGATCACCTATCAAGGTTTCACAACCAAAGCCATTGTAGATTCGGGTGCTGGTGTTGCTATTGCGACCACCTCCTTGTGGAAGCGATGGGGCAAACCCACATTAAGACCAACGAGAATGAAACTTCAAATGGCAGATGGTCATTTTGAAAGACCTCTAGGATTGCTTGAAGGGATAACTCTAACCACTTGTGGTGTAGAGTTTGAACATACATTTGCTATATGTGACTTTGAAAAAAATAATGTCTACGAGATGATCCTAGGAAGACCCTTCCTACGACAATTGCAAATAGTACAGGATTGGGGAACCAACTCCTTGTACTTACAGCACTTAGGGGTCACCTCCAAGGTCAATTTGAAGGACTACACCTTCAGAGATGTACCACCCCTACAGTGGAATCCTATCCACAAAGTGAAAGAAGATTCTATCTCCGTGCATTCTGGGAGTTCACCTGATCCATCCTGGCTGCATGAAGATACTCACTTGTGGATGTGCAAGGTCGCAAAGGAAGAGGAAAAGCGCCTAAAAGCAAGAGAAGATGGAACTTCCCTAGGAGATAGACCAATAAAAGACCCAGCCTATACACCAATGATATTTCCAGATGAGGAATTTGAGCCTCATGGTTGGGCAGAAATCTTAGCTACCATGGACATTGCAGTCAATGAAGAACAATGGACACCTCATTGTGATGAGGAGGGTTATGATATTTCAGTGTTTATGTGCCAGCCCCTGTTGGAAGAGTGTGATCCTAATGAGTTCATAGAAGAAGAAGAGAATGACGATGATCTAGAATCCATTGTGATGGATACTTACTTTGACTCAGAGGAACACTATTTAGAAGACATAGGAGTGTTAACCCAAAAAGAAGAAGAGCCCCTCACGAGTATTAAAACGATAAATTCAAAGGAAGGAAGTGAAGGAGGTCAAAAGAAAAAGAAAAGAAAAGCAATGAAACAAGAAGAGGAAGAATCATTGTTTGAAGTACCAGAAAATTTCAAGAAATATGAAGTGGAAGACCGAAAAATTTTGGTACGAATGCCTAAAAGAGAGGCCATTATAGGAGAAGCATATGACAATAAAGAAAAGACCAAAAAAATTGTAGTGACCATTGAAGGGAACGAAGAACGATGTACGTACATAGGAGATGACCTAAGTGCAAAAGAAGAAGTAGAACTTGTAGCTCTATTAAGGGAATATAGGGATGTGTTCGCATGGCACTATAGAGACTTGAAAGGAGTAGATCCAAAGATTTGCTCTCATACGATTCCGATGACCGCTGATGCCAAGCCCACCAAACAAAAGCCCTACACATATAATGACAATTATGCAGCCAAAATAAAGGAGGAAATTGACAGGCTGATTGAAGCTGGATTCATCTATGAGATTGAGCACACTGAATGGGTGTCCCCCATTGTAGTGGTGCCCAAGAAGAATGGGAAATTGCGAGTGTGCATTAACCTTAAAAAAGTTAATGCCGCTACAATCAGAGATAGTTATCCACTTCCAATCACCGAACATCTATTGGAGCGTGTTGCAGGCAAGGAAGTTTATAGCTTCCTTGATGGATTTTCAGGTTACAACCAAGTAGCCATTGCCCCCGAAGATCAACACAAAACGGCCTTTGCCACAGAATGGGGAATCTTTGCATTTCGTGTGATGCCATTTGGGCTCACCAATGCACCTGCAACATTCCAAAGGCTCATGTGTCATGTCTTCAAAGAGTTCTTGCGAAAGAGCTTAGAGGTATATGTGGATGATTTATGCGCTCATTCCCAAGAAAGAAGTTACCACATCCCTGAGCTCAGACAAATCTTCAACAAGTGTAGAGATTATCGAGTGTGTCTGAACCCAGAGAAGTGTGTGTTCATGGTACGACAAGGTAAGATCTTAGGTCACATTGTTTCTAAGAATGGAATTTCAACAGATGAGGACAAAGTAAGAGCAATAGCAGAGCTGCCCAGGCCAAGGAATATTAAAGAGGTACAAGCCTTTATGGGCCATTGTGGATATCACCGTAGGTTTATCCACATGTATGCCATCATAGCTAAACCTCTTTATGGGTTGCTAACAAATTTTGAGTGGAACGAGGAATGCGAGAATTCCTTCAACGAGCTGAAAAGACGTTTGTGCACAGCACCAATATTGACTACTCCGGATTGGAGCAAACCCTTTCATGTCCATGTAGATGCCTCCAATCATGCAATAGGATGTGTGCTAGCACAACCTACAGGTGAAGGAAACCTAGATTTGCCGATAGCATATGCTAGTAGGCAATTAAATGCAGCTGAACGAAATTATACCACAACGGAGAGAGAAGGCTTAGGCATGGTATACGCTGTGAAAAAGTTTAGACACTATTTATTGGCCAATAAGTTCAAGTTTTTCACTGATCATCAGGCTTTACTATATTTGGTCAATAAACCTTGCAATACAGGCCGCTTAGTAAGATGGTTCCTCTTATTAATGGAATACGACTTTGAAGTTGTTGTCAGGAAAGGTAGAACCCATCTTAGGGCAGACCATCTTTCTCGCATCACTTCAGGAGAGCCACCGCAAGGAGTGTCTGATGAATTGCCCGATGCTTATCTGTTCAATTTAGAAGTTGTTCCTAAATGGGCAAATAAGTTGGTACCAGTCCTAACCTTTGGACCTGCAAATAAAAATGTGAAGGCAAGCAAAGAAGAAATTGTAAAATCACAAAAGTATCAAATATTGGCCGGAAGTATGTACAAGCAAGATACCGAGGGCGTATTAGCTTGTTGTGTCGAGGACGATGAACATACTAGTTGGTTGCAACAAGCCCATGAGGGACTACTAGGAAATCACTACCCTAAACAACGAACATTGCAGAATCTAAAATGTTTAGGAGTGTATTGGCCTAGCATGGACAAAGAAATACAGGAGTGGATCCAGAATTGTCCAGTGTGTCAGAAGAGACCCCCAGTGGAGCATGCCACTCTTTATCATGTGTCATTAATCCTAGATTGGAGTGCTCCATTGGTTGAGTTCATGAGATCGGGAACATTACCCAATCAGGCTAGTCTTGCAAGAAAACGGAGCATGGAGCAAGAGGCTCAAGACTATGCCTTAGTAGGAGACAACCTATATCGAAGAGGCAAGGACGGTTACCTAAGACTGTGCGTTCATGAATCAGACTATTTGAAAGTCTTAGAAACTGCACACAGCGGTGCTGCAGGTGGACACTTTGGGCCTGACAGAGTAATCAAGACCATTCTATTCTTAGGACTTTGGTGGCCCACTCTTCATATGGATGCACATACTTATGTGAAGAAATGTGACACATGCCAACGTGCCCAATATCCGATCAGAAAAGATGAGATGCCTTTGAGGCCAATGATGGGAGGACGTGCATTTTCAAAGTGGGGTATAGACTTTGTAGGTCCCATCAACCCCCCAGCTAGAAACTCCCATGCAGAATACATTATTGTAGCCATAGATTACCTTAAAAAGTGGGTGGAAGTAAAAGCCACGACAAAGAATGATGCTCAAACGACGGCTAAGTTCTTATTCGAAAATGTGTTCACTAGATATGGGTTACCAATAGAGTTGGTTAGTGATAGAGGCACGCACTTCTTGAATGAGGTCATTGAAAATCTCCTTCAAGAATTCATGGTGATACATAAGAAGTCTGCCCCCTATCACCCACAAGCTAACGGACAAGCCGAGAGCACGAATAAGATCCTATGTAACGTATTGACGAAACTTGTAAATAATAAACGCTCTGATTGGGACAAACAACTTCATCATGCTGTTTGGGCATACCGAGTTGCCTACAAAACGATACTCAATGCTACCCCATTTCAGATGGTCTTTGGACAGAATGCCGTGCTACCATTGGACTTCCTAATCCCAGCCTTGAAAGTAGCACAAGAGCATGAGTGGAATGGACATGAGTTGTCTTCCAGGATCTTTGATCTAGAACGCTTAGGTGAGACGAGGCTACGAGCAGCCGCAGGCATCTATGCTGCAAAGAAAAGACAAAAGGCATACTTTGATGCCCATGTGAAGGACAAAGGGTTGAAAGAAGGAGATCTAGTGCTGGTTTATACGCTAAAGCAACATGCCCGCAAACTGGAGAAACGAGGATATGGACCCATGATCATTAATAGACTCTCCACTAGTGGTGCAGTTCAATTGGCCACTTTAGAAGGTGATATCTTACCAAACTATATAAGTGGTTGTCGAGTCAAGTTATATCAAGAACCTCTTACAGAGGAAATGCTCATGCGACTCAACACTGCTAAGAAGCGAAAAGAAGAAGAGTTAAGGGTTAGAGAAGAAGCACAAGCAGAGGCTAGAGAGCGCATCAGAAGAAATAAGCTACGGCGCCTAGGCCTAGATGTCAACACAAAAGCTCCAAAATATCACATGGACATGTGCCAAAAATCGGGCATAACTACTTCTCAAATAATTGATCGCCGGCCCTTTGTGACTATAGAGGTAGGACAAGGAAAGAGTGTAAAGACTGTGAGAGCATTAGTTGATTCAGGTGCAGCAACTAGTGCAGTTCGACTTTCATACTGCCACGACCTGCAATTGGACATCAAGCCCATAGAAGCCTATCTCATAGGATTGGGAGGTGTGGAAACCTCTTGTTTGGGAGAGGTGGAATTTCCCATCTACCTTCAAGATGTTCCAATAAAAGTCAAAATGCTAGTGTGTCATGATGAGGACCTCACAGAGCCACTTGTCTTGGGTCAAGATTGGATTTACGACCATGCTGTCAACTTGAACCTAAGAAGTCAACTTCTTCATGTTTGGGCACATGAACAATGCATTACATTAGAATTGGAGAATTGCATGGCCACTAACCAAGACACCACACGCTCTCTTCTTTCCTCTAAGACTAATCTTCTCGAACAAGATGTTGTAAATGTCAAAAGATCTATGATCCAGACGGACACAATCATGGAAGGACAGTCGCAAAGGCAAGAAGAACCTTCTTCTTTTTCAAAGAGTAAAGCATCCACATTAGTCCAACCTCAGAAGCAGACAAAACAGTGCAAGATAGCCAGTCTATCAAATAGACAAAGAGCCTTCAAGAAGAAAGAAATTATGGACATGAAGCAGATCTGGGTAAAGAAAGGAGTGCAACCATCAATGTTGCCTCAACGACTCCCACCCAACCAGATCGACCATGAAAAAAGAAGGACCAAGCACCTACGACAGGCTCAAGCACGAAGAATCCAACAAATTTGGGTACCGAAGCTATCAATGAAGGCCGACCACAATCAGGTACAAATTTGGGTGCCTAAAAAATTAGCTACTGCTCAACACGGGCGATTACAGATGTGGGTACCTAAGAAGCTCTTACCTACGCAACAACCTATGCTCCCCGCCATACAAAAGGTATCAACAAAGAAGCCAAGGAAAGAAAAAGGTAAGAATGGAGCACAAAGACCAAACGAAGATAAAATCAACCCTTCTGCAAAAGTAAGCAGGCGATCATCACGGATATGGGTTTGGAAGCCGAAAGCAACCGCCACACCCACAAAACCAAAGAGCCACCCACACTGGATACCAAAGTTTGGATAGCATCCAAAGAAGAACTGGCCTGAGGTGATCTCTACAGGGCCAAATACTATTCGGAAATGGGTTCCCATTAGGAGGATTACATCATTTCGAGATCCAATCGACACCTCCAAACCAAGAATGCATCAACTATGCGAGTAACATCAAAAGCCTCGACGTGCAGCAACCATGTGCCTTTGGCATAACCTTGTCTTTTGCACCATTGAGGTCATGCACTTCCAAAGTATGCATCAACATAGGGCCACATTATACGGCCGCGCATAGACACAATTGAGAAATCCCAGGCACATGAAACACAATTTTCACATATAAAATATGTTGTTGATACTAACCTCTTTCTTCTTGTTTGATGCCATCATGTGCAACGTCAAAAAAAAAAAAAAAAAAAAAAGGAAAAGAAAAGAAAAGCAAAGAAGAGGACTATATGCTTGAAAAGGCTCATCAGCGAACTTTGAGCAAGGACATCCATCAACAGAAAGGACAAGCCGATGGTCAAACACCATGATGGAACTACAACACAAAGAGATGAAGATCAACGGACCCTTCACCATGGTAAGACGTGTATGTTTCAACAACACTATAACCATGATAGATTAGGAAACCTCTTCGTCAGCATACCCTTGAGCACTTAGCTCAAGACCCAATCTCTTGCACCATACTTCTTGCCATGCATTTTCCAAGTACGCATATGTAGGGCTACATTACAAGGCCATGCACAAGGCACATATTTTGTTCAACCCATGCACTAATGCACTTACCCACCATTCATTATGGGTTACAAGTACTTGGCATGAAAACTATGAAAAGCCATCTTTGGAAGAACCAGACGACATCAAGATGACAACAACAAGAGCAAGGAAGCCATCCACCACCGAGAGTTGCTCACAATCAACATTGACCACCTCCTTCGAGCAGCTAGCAGTTTTGGAAAACTCACAAATGCACCATCCAGATGGAATACAAGGCAGAAGTACATACAAAGCGACTACAAACTGCAAGAGATAACAGTGGCAAAATGAAGAACCAGACAAACGACCAGGATACATTGGGACGCAAAGGACGCTACCTCTCAACGTACTACATGGAACGACCACTACAACAAGGGTCTGTCAGGGACGACAGACTCAAGAGGGGGGGGAGTGTTGAAGCTCAAGATCAAGGACAAAGAATGGAAGTGCATCAAGGAAGTGGACACACAAGAAGAAGGAGCAAGTAGGGAGCTCCAAGAAGCACCTGTCAAATTTTCAGAAGAAATCCCTACAAAAATAGTGATTTTTATCACTAAAAACCATTGTAAATACCATTTTCCATTTTTGTAACTCCATTTTGTTCAAGCAAGATCAAGGACAAAGAATGGAAGTGCATCAAGGAAGTGGACACACAAGAAGAAGGAGCAAGTAGGGAGCTCCAAGAAGCACCTGTCAAATTTTCAGAAGAAATCCCTACAAAAATAGTGATTTTTATCACTAAAAACCATTGTAAATACCATTTTCCATTTTTGTAACTCCATTTTGTTCAAGCCAAGGAGTCCTCGAGCTTGAGGAGTATTAGAACTACCATCCTACCAATTTTCATAATTTTTAGACTCCGTTTGAGCCCCCAAATAAGCCCTGGAACCTATTTTTTAACTAGGCCGGACACTAGGTCTGGATAGGGCCAAAACCACTCAAAAACTATAAAAAGGGCTGGAGAGCTCATTTTGGAGGTTGGCTTGTTGTAGATTTCAGCTTTGTAAGAGAGCTCCTTGGTAATCGAAGCTTTCCATTGTTCCACTCTTTGCTCTTACCTTGTGCGCGTGTGTGTGTATGTGTGTGCATGCTTGTGTGCTTTCACTCACGCACTTGTGCCATCACTTGCTCACGGTCTTCATACCGGTCCTCACGTCTCCACGGATTGACATTTATGAGGTGTATCTCCTCACGTTGGTACTCACCATTGTGCTAGAGCGACAAAGAGTATTCAGATAAATTTGTTCAAAGGCTTCTAACAAACAGGGAATCAAGAATGGAGTTCATAAGGAAAATGCATAATGAGTATGAAGAGCATATTGTAAATTTTTCTCTACATAAAGGAGTAAATCCAGATCAACATCATTGGGCAGCTGATGGTTTAGGAATACCATTCTGTATGATTTTGGAAAGTGTTAGGAATTATCAGATTGCAAGAGTGGGACTACCACCAAATAAAGATTTGGAGCATGAAGAAGATATCAATGTCACAAAGGAATTATTTGAAAAATCTAACCCTAAATGGAGGAATAGATGGTTGGATGCTAACAAGGAATGCAGAAAGATCTAGAAAGAAGCACCTTTGCAATTAAAGATAAATCTAGCCTATTGTCCAGTAGCTAGAAGAAGAGAATTGTCAGTATTTTGGGAAAGAAGAAATGCAAGACAACTTCCAGCAAAATGGTTGAATTTTCCAAAGATAGCAGGACCAAAATCAGGATCTTGGCCAACCAAGAAGTACATGATTGATACAGCGGAATCTGTCATATCTACATGCAAAGATGTAAATGATCCAGCTTGTATTTTACTAGTGAGAATAATGCGACTTGTGGTGGCATGCATAGAGACATTCACAGATACAGAAGTACGGACTCTTAATTACATTGGATTCAATTCACCTACAGATGCTCTCCTTTTTTATCTAAGTGAAACTCCAGATAGAATTTGTTTAATGGCTTACTATAGTAGAGTTGTATTTTTGGGAAGTTATTACCTTCAAATCTTTGAAGATGCTTTTGACTATGGATTTTTTGAAAGGGAATCTGAAATTTTTGGAAATCTATCAATAGTCACTAAATCAAGACTTACTGCATACGAAGCTGCTTATACAGAATATTTGAAGAAAGATGTGATAGACAGACCAGAGGCAGCAGTCCAATGGAGAAAAGCATTGTTTGAAATGGTGAATAATTTGAATATTACACAGAGAAAGAGTCATGATTTGTTATCTCAGGTTTATCAAAGGAAGAAGAAATAAAGGAAGCTCTCATTACTCTTCTGTCAAAATGTTTTTTGTCAGGAGCCAAAAAATCTAGGAGGGGAAGAATGTTAGAGGAAGCATATTTTGAGGGAAATTATTTGTAATTTGACAGTTTTTGTAGATATATTTATTCAAATGATGTAAAAATTGGGAAGAGTCTTCCTCATGTAAAGTAGGATCATATGTATTTTTCCTAGAATTTTTTGAAGCTCTTTGATAGCATATTTTTAGATTAGAAGGCAAAAAGGATCAAATTTCAAGTGTGAAAAGGGACACTTGAAAAAGTATAAAAGATAATTTCTTCTATTTTGAAGAGGTTGGTTGTATTATTTCCATGCTATCCAAGTAATGTGAAGAGCTTTCCTCCAGAAAATCATGTTTCTTCTTCCATGATCAACTTCTTGATTTGTTGAGTCTTCTCATCGTGTGATCCACGGAATTTGTGAACTTTTCTTGTGTATTTCCAAGTGAGATGTATGAACAGAGGTGACTGGTAGTAGATTGAGAAAGAAAGTGCAGAAAATCAAAGCTGGAGTTAGAAATTCTTAGTTTTTATAGAATCGCAATTGTCTCGTCTGTGTGATATTGTTTTGGAAACTTGACTTCATATTTGTGTTCTACTGTGAAAATGGCACAGTTTAGGCATAAAGATCATTGAAAATGCTGTTGTATAATCAAAACCCTAGATATTTTCTTTATTCTTCATAAATTTCTCAGAAAAACAGTCATGTCAACTCTTATTCTTGGATTCCATTAACTAGAAGGGGTTGTGGTATTTGCATACTTCCCAGATTGACAAAATAAAGATGTATAGTTGATCTTTTGTGCTATAATGATTGGAGAGGACAAGTCAAAAGGTTAACAACAAACAATGACCTTACCTCACCATTAGGTGGTAGGAATCTCCTCCTCCTTGGCTTAGATGCTTTAAATCCTAGAGTTTCTAATTTTTCCATATCTTCATCACTTGTAGATTCCATGTCTACCCATCGATGGTCTTTGTCATTTGCCTTTTCCTTTCCTTTGCTACTTCCTTCACTTGAATGAGCTTCATTCCTTGTCCTTCCATGCAAAGCTGATGTAGTACTCTCCTTTGATGGTGTGCTTGAAGTGGTTGGACCACTTATCTCCATGCGTTGTTGTTGCTCTTTGAACTTCTTCTCAGCTTCATATGCATTGTCAACCTGTAACACATCTTTGCCACCATACCAAAGCTGAAACTCATTAAATGATACATCCCTAAATACCTTAAGCTCTTTGGCACAAGGGTTATAGCATCTAAAACCCTTTTTCTCTGAAGAATATCCAAGAAATATACAGCTATCTGCCTTCGGGTCTAACTTGTGTCTCAATTCTTGAGGTATCTGAACATAACACGCACAACCAAATACTTTGAGGTGTGAAAGGTTGGGTTTCTTACCACACCAAGCTTCATAAGGTGTAACTCCATGTACTCGTGAGGTTGGACACCTATTTCATAATGTATATGGCTTATGTGTTGCATCAGCCCAATAAGAGTTAGGAACATGTTGATATATTTAGGTAGTGATGTGTGTTAACACACTAGGACCGCCGGGCACTTTTTTCCCTCTTTAGGAGGTTTTTTTCCCTCGGCTTGTATATATGCCTATTGCCCTAATGGGCTACTAATCTTTGTACATTCTCTAGTAATACATTCAGTATTGTGTGTTGTGCTCCAAGCTTCTTCTTCTTCCTTGTGTTGTTCGCGTGCTTCCGCAGAAGTCTAACTCCAACAATTGGTATCAAAGCAGGTCGTCGCTTCATCTAGGGCGCCGTCGACACTCCTCCGTTTGCAGTCTCAGAATCGTACGAATTTTGGTGAGCATACTCAAGATGTTTCGGAGATCAAAACTGCTTCGCTTTGTGATGCCGAAATCGCGATCTGAGCTCGTTTCGACCTCCGAACGCACTATCGTAGCACTTGTGCAGGCTATTTCATCTTTTTGTGCCAAAGGTATATACATGTTTCTGTTCGCCAGTATAAGCGTCTCGAAGTCTGCTACAGGTTTAGCAGAACTCGTCTGGGCAGTTCTGTTCAACTTTTTGAGATACAGTCAATTTTCTGCATCAAGGTATTTTAGTCACCGGCCATGGCTAAAAGCAGTGATGTATTCTGTATGTTGGCTGTTGAGGATAAGTTGGATGGTACCAACTACCCATTATGGGCTTATATGATGCGACATGTATTGGTTGCAAAAGGATTGTGGAACATTGTGCAGGGTGTTGAAAGACGTCCTGTTACACCTGTAACAACAGGTACTACGAATACAGGTGTTGGAGCTAATGAAGATGGTGTCGAAGATGATATTGTGAAGATTCGTGTTTGTGCTGTTGTTTCTATTGCACCTACTGCAAAGCAAATTCGTTGAGATGGCAGAGATGCCCAGGCACATGCATTGACAGCTTTGTCTGTTAAACGTGCCATTATTCCTCATATTCGCTCTTGCAGAACAGCTAAGGATGCTTGGGATACACTTACCACATTGTACCAAGCTAGGAATGAGGCTCGTGTTGCTTACCTCCGAAAACAGTTGGAGAGTGAGCACATGAATGAAGGTGATTCTATGGACAGTTTCCTAACAAAGATCAAAGACTTGAAGGAACAGTTGATTTCTGCTGATGAGGTTATACCAGATAGCTCACTTGTGCAGACCGTTCTGAATGGTCTTCCTGATTCATATCAGAGTTTTGCTTCTACTCTTCAGTTGATGATGAAAGGCAATCCAAATGCCTTATCATTTGAGGAGTTAGTCTGTGTTTTATTGTAGGAAGATCATTTCAGGCAAAACAGGTCCATTATGCGAGTTGCAAATCAAGCTTTCCTGGCTAGTCAGAAGGGCAAAGGAAAATGGAGCTCTTCAACTAGTAAGCAGAAATTTGCTAATTCTGCATATTCGAAGAAGGAAGATAAAGATGAGAAGAAATCAAAAAAGCAGAAATTGTTTTGTAAGTACTGTAAAGGGAATGATCATATCATAAAGAACTGTCCAAACTAGCTGCTAAAGAGGCAAAGAAGATAGAGGTTGGAATGGTTGTTGCAGAGGCCTCTACACCAAAAACAAAGTCAGCAAATCTTGTGCAGGAAGAAGAATGGGCGTTTACCACTGTCTGCAGTTTTGACCCATCTTCTCATGAGCAGTGCATGTCTGCAATAGACTCAGATGTTTGGTATTTTGACAGTGGGGTGACCAAACATATTACCTCGCAGCGCAGTTTCTTCTCTTCACTCGAGCTTGCCCCTACATGGAATATTGTTACATGCGCCAACAACTCCTCTTATCCTGTTATGGGAGTTGGTAAGATCATTTTGACTACTGCTGATGGTAGTTCTTTCACTTTGTTAGATGCTTTATTTGTGCCAGGGATCAAGAAGAACCTGTTATCAGTTTTTGCATTAGCCAAGATTAGCTTGGTTGTGAAATTTGTTGATGAAAGGTGTACAGTTCATGATCTGTCAAATGGTGATGTGATTATTGCTTCTGGCATTTTATGTCGTGGGCTGTATAAGCTCATAGACTATGAAAGTTCTGAAAATGATTTGGCATGTGCAGTAAATGATTCTCAGGCTATGTCAGATGCAAAGCTTTGGCATGCACACTTTGGTCATCTGAATTTTGCTAGTTTGCTACGCCTGCAGAAATCTGAAATGGTGTCCTCTTTGCCCAAACTTGAGGCACCTGGAAAACATGTTTGTGAAGGCTGTATTTTGGGCAAAATGCAGTGTTCCTCCTTTCCAAAAGATGGTTCAGTTCGGGCTACGTAGAAATTGCAGCTTGTACATAGTGATGTTTGTGGTCCTATGCAGACACCTTCTTTTGGAAACTATCTTTACTTCGTGACTTTCATTGATGATTTTTCCAGGCATGCATGGGTATATCCATTGAAGGCAAAGTCCGAAGTGTTTTTGTGCTTCAAACAGTTTTTGGTTTTGGCTGAAAATCTGTCAGCATGTAAAATGGGCACCCTCCGTTCTAATCGAGGGGGGGATATATGTCTTCTGATTTTATTGCATTTTTGGCTGAACGTGGGATAAAACAACAGTGTACAGTGCTGTATACACCTCAACAGAATGGAGTTGCTGAACGGAAGAACAGGTCACTCATGGAGATGGCGAGGTGTATGGTGAAGAGTCAAGCTTTACCACATAGTTTTTGGCTTGAGGCTGTCATGTGTGTAGCATATGTACTTAATAGGTGTCCCACTAAAGCGCTGCAGTCTATCACTCTATATGAGGCTTGGCATGACCGCAAGCCATCCGTTGCTCATCTGCGTGTTTTTGGTTGTTTGGCATATGCACTAGTGCCTGAACAACATCGTAGAAAATTAGATGATAAGGCAGTAAAATGTATTTTTTTTGGGTACAGTTCTGAAAGTAAAGGCTATCGTTTGTATCATCCACAGACTAAACGCATTCTGGCTAGCCGTCATGTTGTCTTTGTGGAAGATGCTATTCAGCCATTGCTTTCATGTACTAAGGAGACATTTGTTAGCTCCAAAGACATGTATGATACTTTGATGCCTCTTTTTACAGGTGGACAGTCAAGTTCTAGTCCTAATGAGGCAACTTCTCAGCCTTTGCAGGTTTCATATGATGATGCAGATCATTCCATTTCTGATGCAGATTTACATGATGCACTTGTTGATGAGAGAGTTGATATTGAGCAGGCAAAAACTATGCCAAAATGGCTGGTGCAGACTTTGCGTGATAGCAAATTAGATGCACCTTTGTCATATCGTACTCGTTCAGGCTCTCATAGTGACATCTTTGCATCAGATTGCTATGCTATGGCTGCATCTAGTCTATGTGATGAGAATGAGCCTGTTTCTTTTGATGAAGCACAAAATTCAGAAAATTGGATGGCTGCTATGCAATCTGAATATGATGCTATAATGAAGAATGGTACATGGTCTTTATGTGACTTGCCTCCTGGCAAGAAGGCCATTGGCACTAAGTGGGTATACAAGCTGAAGCGTAAACCTGATGGTACAGCTAACAGGTATAAGGCTAGGCTTGTTGCAAAGGGTTATGCGCAAGAAAGAGGCATTGATTTTGATGAAACCTTTGCACCTACATGCCGTATGACTACTGTTCGGAGCATTTGTGCACTTGCAGCCCATCATGGTTGGAATGTACATCAGTTGGACATTAAAACAACATTTCTGAATGGTGACTTGCATGAAGAAGTGTATGTTTTTCAGCCCCGTGGCTTTGTGCAGAAAGGGCATGAAAACCAGGTGTGCAGGTTAAAGAAGGCATTATATGGTTTAAAGCAACCACCACGTGCTTGGTATGAGAAGATACATGCCTATCTGATTGCACATGGTTTTGAGAACAGTCCAACTGAAAGCACCTTATATGCTAAGCGTGCTAATGATGTGCTTCTGATCATTGTTGTCTATGTTGACGACATGCTGCTCACTGGTCCTATTGAGAAGCATATTACTGATTTCAAGGCTGATTTGCATGCCTCATTTGAGATGTCTGATTTGGGGCATTTGCATCACTATTTGGGCATTCATTTTATGCAAGTTGATGGTGGAATGGCTTTGTGTCAAACGAAATATATTGAAACATTATTGTAGTGTTTTGGCCTTGAAGACTGTAAGCCTATTGCCACTCCTATGGAGACAGGTTTACGATTGAGTCTTCATGATGTTGGAGATGCATTTGATGCTATTCTCTATCAGCAGGCTGTTGGATGCTTGATTTACTTATGCATTACTCGGCCAGATATTCAGTTTGTTGTCTCACACATGAGCAGGTTTATGCATTGCCCAAGAGTCACGCATTGGAAGGCGGTTAAGCGCATCTTTTGCTACTTGAGTGGTACTCGACTACTTGGGTTGTTTATCCCAAGGGGGGATCACTACCGCCATATTTGCATGCTTTTTCTGACTCAAATTGGGCTGCTTGCTATGACACTCGTGTGTCCACCAGTGGTTTTTGCTTCATGCTTGGTAGCTCATGTATATCTTGGTTGAGCAAGAAGCAGCCTTCTGTGGCCACTTCCAGTTGTGATGCTAAGTATAGGGCAGCTTTCACAGCGATTATGTGTGTGGCTCAAATGCCTTATGGCTGATTTGGGTGTTGGTCAGTCTTCTGAGCAGTTTGAAGCTTTCCGCAAAGCTTTGGGCTTACTTCCTTTTGTGGAGTTATTTCCACATAGCTTGGCACTTCCTTATACATGAGTGACAGCTCCTTGTTCACCGCATCACTCCCAGGGGGGATTTGTTGATATATTTAGGTAGTGATGTGTGTGAACACACTAGGACTGTCGGGGCACTTTTTCCCTCTTTAGGAAGTTTTTTTCCCTCAGCTTGTATATATGCCTATTGCCCTAATGGGCTACTAATCTTTGTACATTCTCTAGTAATACATTCAGTATTGTGTGTTGTGCTCCAAGCTTCTTCTTCTTCCTTGTGTTGTTCGCGTGCTTCCGCAGAAGTCTAACTCCAACAGAACATTCATTTCATTTAACAAAGTTCTAGCCACTTCTGCTATGTATTTATTCTTCCTCTCCACCACCCCATTTTGTTGAGGTGTATACTTGCAAGCGAATTGCCTTTTGATGCCATGGTCATGTAAAAAATCTGAAAACTAAATTGAAAAATACTCTCCCCCTCCATCCGATCTGAGAGTCTTTATATATTTCCCTCTTTCCTTCTCCACTAGGTTTTTGAACCTCTTGAAGTGGTAAAACACCTCTGACTTTGACTTTCGGCAATACACCCAAACAAACCTTGAATGATGATCTATAAATGTGACAAAATATCTATTACCTCCAATGGATGGCTCCCTTGTAGGTCCCCATACATTTGTGTGTATGAGATTCAACACTTCATTGCTCACATGTGCTCCCTTCTTGAATGGAAATCTACTTTGTTTCCCTAATTGACAAGCATGGCACAAATGTTGCATATTCTAAGATGTAAGATCAGGTAGACCACTCACCAACCCTTCCTTTGCATGCATCCTATGTAAGTTTATGTGTCCAATTATTTTATGTCATAGATTGATTTCTGCAATCTGTTTATTTCCAATTGACAAGTAGACATTGTGAGGGGTTGATGGCTTTACCTCCATGGTGAAGAGTCTTCCTTGCTTTTTTCCTTTTTCTATGAGCTTGTAGTCCTCTATGGGGTCTTCAACAAAACATCCTTGATCATTTAACCTCACTTCATAACCTCTTTCAACCATTTGACCTACTGAAACCAAGTTCTTTGTGATGGTTGGCACATGCAACACATCCTTCAACACCTTGGAGCTTTGAGATCCATTCAATGCAACATCTCCCACATGTGTAATCTTGTGCTCAGTGTCATCCCCTATCTCTACATGTCTTTGGGTGATGGGTGAGCGTAAATTAACGAAAACATCTTTATTACAACTCATATGGTTGCTACAACCACTATCAATGTACCATGTAAAATCTGAATTGACTCCTTCACTTGAACCATACATCATAAGCAAGTTCTCATTTTTTGAAGTTGCTAAAGTACAAGCATAATTACCTTGGTTTCTTTTGTATTCTTGATTGCCTCCTCCGTTGGACCAACAATCTCTTACATAATGGCCCGATTTTCCACAATTGTAGCATTCTCCATTGGATGCTTCTCTTCCATGTGATCTTCCTCCTCTTCCTCTACTCCTTCCTCTTCCTCTTGATCCATAGCGTTGGTTGGAGCCTTCTTGGTTGCTTGAGCTTGAGCTTGAACTTCCTCTCCCTCTACCTTGGGAGTTTTTTCCACCTCTTTTGCCTTTGCCTCTACCTGCATAGAAAACTTAGACTTGGTCGTCCTTTGATTGTAAACCTCCTTAGTTCATCTCCTCAATCACCATCAATGTGACTAATTGATCAAATTCTGGTAGGGAATCCCTCACATATACTGATGTGGTGAATGCTTTCCACCTTTCATCCTCTCTCAAGCCATTGAGAGTGTGCGCGACAAGATCATCATCTTCGATTGGGCTCCCAATTGAGCCTAGGGCATCGACAAGCTCCTTAACCTTCAAAATGTACTCATTTATGTTAGTACTTAGTGATTTCCTAAGATTATTCAACTCATTCTTGAGCGGAATCTTCCTTGCCTTGGTTGATGAAGAGTACAATCTCTCCAAGGTTTCCCAAACCTTCTTGGATGTGTTCAACTCGTGTATATGCCCTATCATGCTATTGCTTATGTGTTGAGCTAGAATGAATATGACTCTCCTATCACATTCTATCCATTCATTGAGTGCCTTGACCTGCTCTTGAAGTGGTGGATCATGTACATGAGGCATTGGCTCTGTCCCGCTCACTAATCCCCACAATCCTTTGCCCATAAGGTAGTTGCTAACTCTAAATTTTCATGGTTGATAATTGCCTTTCTCTAGCTTCTCTATTTGTGCATTATACTCAGCCATATTGAGCTCTAAGATGCTCCTCTATCTTCTCCTCAAGTGTTTGTATGCTTTAGAAGGTGCGGATATTACCTTTTGATAGCTTTGCCCTTGCAAACCTTTGACTAGTTGCCATCTCGATCGATGTAGCCCACTTTCAATGTCTTCTTGCTTTGATAAGTCCTCCTTATGCTTCCACGAGTTGTCTTGATATCTTCAAGTATTCAATATGCTACCCATTGATGTCTCGAAGCCTCCAAAATGGCTCTAATACCACTGATGGGGGATGATTCTAACACCCCAATGCAACAATGGAAGATGGCTGCCCTCCACTAGGTCCACAAGTAGTGATATATGCTCATTGTTTTGAGCATTTCTCTGCACCAGTACAGATACTTAAAATGCAATTTTGCAAACTTATAGTAGACTATAAGATCTACCCAAAAAGCTTGAAATCATCCAAAATAGATATTCCAACTAGGAGAACTACCATCTACAAAGTAGGCTACCTGTTTGCAACACTCTCTGCCTATGTGCAGAGATATGCCTTCACAAAGTTGGCAATTTCTCGCAACTCACTCAGCCAAATAACTTGAAACTTTTGCAAAGTTGAGGCCACTATATGAGAGACCAACTGAACCTTGAAATCAATGAAAATGATTACAATGAGAAATCAAAAAAATCTCTACAATCTGGTACAATCAGATTTGGAAAAACCTAACTAAACCTCTAGATAGAGAGGAGCAAAATCATGAGAAAATGAGGTAAGCAAGCAAGCAGGCTGCTTGCTAGAGTTTATGACTTCACTAAACTAAGTGTGAAACTCGTGGAATGCATATAACTCAAGAAACAAAGGCAGGATGATGCTTATATAGAGTTTTACTTTTCCTACAATCTAGTTAACCACCAACCAATCAGTGTAGGTGCACTTTTGGTGGATGATTTGATGAGATTTGAATTCGGTTGATTTTGGTGGAGCTTCTAACTTTATTCCACAAATTTGAGTCCTAATTTTTTATTTTTCCACTTGCAAAACTCATGGCTGAGCATGTTTTGCATGATTGAGACTTGATTTTCAACACTAAAATCATCTCGTAAGCATGATTTTTCCCAAAATCGCAAATGGCAAAAGTATGTTCAAAATCCACACCAGAAGTGGTGAGAGATATGCCTTCTAGTAAGCTTAATGGCTTTCCTATATGTTCGTCAGCCATTTGCAGTTTCACTCTGGTGGGACTTAATGCTGGTTTACCCCAACATTTCCATAAAGCAGTGGTAGCGATGGCTACTCTGGCTCCTAAATCTAAGATGGCTTGGTGGTGTAGACCTTGTGGGTTATTGGAAGATAAGTATTGCGTTCCTCTCCCTCGATCACATCTCCAATTCTTTCCACTTGTATCTTTGGTACCTTTTTGTGTGATCCTATATGGGAGGGAGGAGTGATCTAATGGAATTGGTTTTCTAGGTGCCTCCACAATTCTGGTTTAATCTTTAAACTAGAGTGAGATGACATTGTACTTTGGTGTTCTTGATCAGTTCTATGTTCCTAGGAATTAATGATTCTTCATTCCTCACTATTATAGGGGGTGCTCTCATGCTGATAGACTTGGATTCCCAAGGTCCTGTGAACTGAGGTAATTCTTGCAAAGAATTGGATTCAAATCCACTTGTTCACTCAGTTGCTCTTCCTCTACATGGTCATAGATAATGGGTACGTCTTGCGGAAATTGTTCTTGAAATTCGTCTATGGCTTGAATAGGAGGATGGGTTTCTTGCTCTCATATCCAGTTCTCTTCTTGGATTTCTCTTAGAAACCCTTGTAAATGCATATGTATTGAAGATAGGTTGTCTTCAACCTTGGTATTTGGCACTTGAGATAGGGATGGTGCACTCCTTTCTTGTGTCTTTGAGATAATATTCCTTTGCAAATTCTTCTTCTTGTTGCTATTGATCAAGTATTCTGACCTCTCCATTAGTCCTTGAAAGTGTAATTCAGGTTTTGCCATGTTGTTCCAGTTAATATAATGAGAGGCTTCGAACATTGCTTGTGCTAATTCTACCATTTCATACAAAGTTTAGTTCTCTTGATCTCTAAGTCTGCTCTTGGATAGTTCTTATTCATTTCAGCTACCTAGGGTCCTTCTTTTAATCTCACCTGATATGCTTGAAACATCATGTCTAGATTTTCAGGCATGGGTTTAGCTAGAACTGATCCTGATCTCTGGGTTAAGTTCTCCCCATTAGACTCTTGAGAAGTCAAATTGAGGATTTTGGTTCTAGATTCCTTTAGACTTTCCTCTAGTTCTCTTATTTTCTTGCTCCACTTTCTCTTGATTCTTTCTCGTGAGTCCTTCCAAGATTTCGTCTTTCTACCACTAGATTCTCCAACTTCACTAGTTACGGCTACTTTTTCAAGATTCGACTGTTGATTTTGTAACAATGCCTGGGCTCTTGTTATAGCTTGAATAGGCACGTATGTAGAGTTGTATCCATCTGTGTTATGCACAATACCTATCACATTAATGGGTGTCACTTTTGAGGCATTAGTAGGGTTCTTCGGGCAATCTCTGATGATATGCTCTTTACCACATTCGGCACAAAAACCTTGAATGTTGTAATATTGTGCTTGTCCTGCTATCGGAGGATGTGGGCAATCCTTTATGAAATGCTCTCCTTGGCACCTAAAGCATGGTCCTCTAGGGCCCTGTGGTCTTGGCTGTCTCAACTGGGGTCATGGGTTAGGGTTTGTATACATGACATTGGCATAGTCGGGCTCCCCACTTGGTTCCAGGTGTGGACTATCGTATTGATATGTTTCCATATGTTCTGGTGACTCTGTGTAATATGCGGGTGGGCTATCTACATCGGTAGAGTCAAAACTATCTGAATTAGGATCACTATCAGTGATCAGGGGTGAACATGGAACTAAAGCCCTATTGAGGTTCTCTTTTGCAACACCGTACTTGATTGAGATTACATTAGTTGGGGGTGGTGGTTGCTAATCTAAAACGGGTTGTGGTATCTGTTGAGTTTGATAAGGATAGTTCTATGGAGGCCTATAGTGTTGGAAATTTAGTAGGCCCATTACTAATACCACAGGTCCAAGTTCCATAGGTCCACGATCTACAGCATAGATTCCAACAATCTTCCAATATTGACAAAACATGAACATACCACACTTAATCATACAAATGATGAGACAAAGATAGAGCGAGATTAGGCAACATGTGTAAAGTGTTATGTAAGCCATTGCTTACTCACACTATCATATATACAAATATCAAATTACAATGTGGGAGAAAAACTCTCAACCACTCTATGTGAACAGAAATATATGGATGAGTGAATGTACAAATGAAACAAACATATTCAGATCTATGGACAGAAATCTGAATATATATGTGTGTGACCTGATACGTTGTAGAAGAGTGAATATGAGTGACAGAAAGAGCAAGGATCAGTCTAAAATTGATAATCAGCAAACCCTCATCTGAACTTAGGTTATGGAAAATAGGAAAATAGGAAAAGTATATGGAAAATATGAGAGAAAAGGAAGTCTTACTTTTTCTTTTTGAAATGATGGACTTTCTTCTTCTACATCTTTCCTCCACCTGATGATGATGTCGACATCTTCAAACTTCTCTTCCATACCTTTTGTTCTCTTCATCTTGAAGTAGCAAGCACTCTTCACTTCTTCAAATGAACTCTTTCTCTTCCTCTATTGCTAAGAGTAAGAGACAAAACAAACATGGTATACAAATGGAGGTGAACACAGAATCATGTTTTACCATCTCCTCATATCTCTGAATCAAAACTATGCTTCAAATGACTGATATGAGTGAATTCACCAACCTTTTGTCTGAATGATGAGTTATCTTTCTAGAGTTACCTGTCTAGATACAAAATGTGAGCAAAAACTTCCAACCAACTTACAACACAAGATTGGTTGAAAACAAAACTAATGCTCTCCACATTTGTCTTCTTAGATGAGCTTTCTTGCCATGAAAGAGATCTCTCAAAACTCTCTAGAAAAACCTCTAGATACCTGTTTTGATGTAGCCTTTAACTTTCAAATAATGAAACTGTATAAAAGCACTCCTTGAATTCTTCAAATCTCTTCATAACTGCTCTTCTAAGATATGACCTGCAGATGATAATTTGATAGTAGAAGCTGATACCTGTGATTTGATGTTGATTTGATTCCTTCATCTTCTCCAAACCATTGGCTTTCCTTGAATTTGAAGTCACCTTCTCTTCATCAAGTCTTGGTCTTCAAATAATACTTTCTGTAAAGTATTTTCATACTCTTCCAAAAGTATTCGGCTGCTAACAGATCATCAACTTCATACTCCACACTGATGAATAAACATGTGATTGAATTGTCTAATTCTCAAATCTCTACTCATCTAGATTACGTGTGTATGTCAAATGTCAACTGTTAGAGGATACTCTTAAATCATATGTTGTAAACCTGGAACTCTGGGAACCTGGGAATCTAAGAGCCTGAAACCAAAATTCTCATACCAAAGCCCTAAAGCTCTGATACCAAATGTTGGAAATTTAGTAGGCCCATTACTAATACCACAGGTCCAAGTTCCATAGGTCGAGGATCTACAACACAGATTCCAGCAATCTTCCAATATTGACAAAACATGAACATACCACACTTAATCATACAAATGATGAGACAAAGATAGAGAAAGATTAGACAAGATGTGTAAAGTGTTATGTAAGCCACTGCTTACTAACACTATCATATATACAAATGTTAAATTACAATGTGGGAGCAAAACTCTCAACCACTCTATGTGAACAGAAATAGATGGATGAGTGAATGTACAAATGTAACAAACATATTCAGATGTATGAACAAAAATCTAAATATATATGAGATAAGTGACTTGATAGGTTGTAGAAGAGTGAGTATGAGTGACAAAAAGAGCAAGGATCAGTCTAAAACTGATAATCAGCAAACCCTCATCTGAACTTAGGCTATGGAAGACCCTAAGTCAGACATGTGTGTGAAAAGATCACATACTTACAAAAGTAGCAAAGAATGCTAACAAGTTTGCTGCCAGAAATCCTCAAACTCATATGAACATACCTTCTCGAACACCTCATCCAAATATGCATAAAGCATACATGTATTGATGCTCTTGTACCTATGCCGAATAGGACTCCTTTTGATATGGATGTCACTGCCTCCATAAAATCCAAGTAGTACCTATGTGCATAAAGAGAATATGTACCTGAATTATTAACATAAGATGAAAATCTTATGTTAACCTCCATCCAATGTCTTTGAAGTACATCAAAATCTTCATGTAGAAGATAATCTTCAAATACATTCTGTAGATGGTTGATCCACACCACCAAGCTGCTACGGGGTAAATCCTCTCCATAAGCAAAAGTGTGAGCACACTCTTCTTCTCCAAGAAGAACTCCATAGCCATTGCTCAACATGCTCCAAAATAGCACCATGGCTGCCCCATGTGCTAAGAAGCACCACCTCTATTGAGGGACCAAGCTTCCAAATCTTGTGTTGAAATAGGTGTTGGATGATTTGAAGTGACCCCAAATAGTCTCTTATATAGTAGAGCTTCCATGAATTAAAGCACTATCAAAAGCAAAACTCATACGATCGCTATCGATCTAAAAAAACTTTGTTGCCGAATTTGCCATTGTTCATGTGTTTTTTCTAATAAAGCAAAAGCTCAAAAATATCTTCTTTGCAAACGCTGCTGCCACCAAGATTTGAACTTGGGCCACAGGATTGGGAGGACAAGAATTAACCAATGTGCCAACGCGTGTTTCTTGTACAAGGAGTATTATGGATAGCTACACATCCTGTGCTATTGTAAGAAAGATGGACTATTTGACCATGGGATATTGATACCTTGACCTTTTGACCATGGGACATTGTTTTGCAACATATAGTAATGAGGTTGAGCATTGTATTGACCTTGATACCTACCATGGTGGGGGTATGCTTACAAGTAGTTCTGTTGCACTACTTGTTTGTTGTATGGGCAATCTTAGGCTGTGTGATTCATGTATCATCTCTCAATTGTATAGTATTGGCCACTAGGGTTCGCTTGAGGTTGTGCCACATTAGGACATACATGTTCCATATGATCACCACCACACAGGTGTATCAACGCTTGTTTGTTGTTAACCTGGGCATTTGTTTGCTAGAGACTCCTAGTTTCTGGGCCACTTTTTTGCTAGGTCTTCTATCGAGCTCGAGAGTTTTGAGGATGATTGAGATGAGCTATCTCAGTCTTTATAGACCTTTGAAAGTTCCAATTCATCTCCTAGGTTGTCCTCAATATCTATACAAATCCTTACACATTGCTCTAGTGTTTTGGGTTCCTTCAGGTATACATAGGATCATAGTTTAGAGCTCAAGAAGCCATCTAAAAACAAAGACACTTGCTTGGCCTGTGAGGGTAGTTCTTGCATTGGGCATCTCTTGACATATTGTCTAAACCTACATCCTACAAGTCTGACTATTTCCTGAAGGGTCTGTTTGAAACTGTGCATCAACAAAGAAGTATCATGTCTGATTCCACTTTTAGAGAATTTGGTCATGAATGACTCTAACAAGTGATGAATATCCCTAAATTTCCTTTCTTGCAATGATTGGAACCAATTTAAAGCTGTTTTCTTTAACGTGAGTCCAAATGCATTGTACTGCGTGAACATGTCTTCTACTTGCTCCGCTCGCAGCACTTGCTTAAGTTTGGCAACATGGTCATAGGGTTCTCCTGTCCCATCAAAGTAATTTTTCATCGACTTTACTAATTGAGTGGGTCTTAGTATCCTTAGATGTTCACATGGTCGACGTAGAGGAAAATCATGTCTACCACCTAGTATTCTTGGTTCCCTTTGTTCCAATCTATCAATGTCCATGGTGGGTCTATCTCTCCCTATGGGATGCGTAAAACTTACTTCCAGCCTTTCTTTGTTCTTTTCTCTTTGAGATTCATGAGCTATGGATATCTCGGTACCCTGATGACTAGTGTTTGCATGTGCTTGCGATGGTGGGAATACTAACTTGCCTCTCCATGTATAGGCATGTGTGGCATGTTTTGACACTACAAATACTTGTTTGGAAGTGTTGTCTAGGTATACCACCTTTCCAGGTGTATCACGGTCCTTGAATTCGTAAATGGTAACAGACCCTATCTCACTTGGTTGTTCCATTCTGTATCTCCAAAATGCTTCATCAGTGTCCTTATTCAGGAACAATTCAATGCTTCTATTATCCTGAGGGATCCATTCTGAGCTTAGCATTCTTGTCAATACAGATTTCCCTCTAGGTGTCCTAGTTTCGTCTCCTAGTGGTTCTTTTCCTTGGGTTCTTGCTTCCGCCTCCAGCCTTACAACACCAAACTCATTGGTATTATTAGGTTGATTTGTGATTATATACATCATTCCTTCTTTGGCTATGTAAGCATCTCCCTTGAATTTCACCCCTAGATGTTCCAATCCAATGGGTTGGTCAAGGTTGTGCAACTGAACCACTCATCTTCTCAAACCATCCTCATAGATGTGAGCACCTAGGTGGTTGGTTTGGATGTATTCTAGCTGGGTTATGTAGGGTCCTTTGGGACTCTCTAAGTATGCTACACTTAACCCTCCTTCTGTTCTTTCCATGCTATAAGCCATTTCTATCTCACTAGTATCTGAGCCCAACTCGTAAGCTAACTATTCAATTGTTGTGCTCACGAACATGCAGTAGTTCCTACACTTGCTTCTGAAGATCTAAGGCTTCATCAGTCTCACTTACCTATATGCTTGCCCGATCCAAGGTCCATGAATTTGTCTTCCTTAATCACTCAATACGCATTAGGAATGGATGTTTTGTTTTGTACTTGCGTTCTCGTTCCGTCAAATTTAAGTTTTTAAATGAGTCGTTGCGATGGTCTCACGATGGTGTGAGCCCGTCATGATGGTCAACGATCAATGGAACTGGCGCGATGGCATAAGCCCATCACGATGCTCACGAGGCATCGTGATGCCTTGAGCCAATCAGGATGGTCTGAAATTTGAAGCATCACGATGGCATACCTATATCGTCACGATGGTCTGAGGACACATGGCAAGTGGGTCGTCGTGATGGCGTGGGGTCGATGGGATCGTTGCTATGGTTAATGACCATCGCGATGGTCCAACTAAACCATCGCAATGGTGTGAGACCGTCACGATGGTCCGGCCGAACCATTGCGATGGCATGAGCCAATCGCGATGGTGTGACAGAATCGCAATGGCATGAGCCCATCACGATGGTCCACCAAAATGCAAATTTTTCTGCTGCGTTTGTGGATTCCTATGTGGACAAGTGTGCTCTATGTTGTGGTGTAGACGCTTACCAAAAAATCTGACTTTGTCAGACCATTGTGATGGTCGAACTCCAACAAAAAATATGGTAGAAAGTCTAAATTTTTACCTTTTTGGAGCTCTCCTGCTATTCTGGAGCACTCTACCTGCAAGAAAACTCGACAACACACACACACATACAAGGTCAAAAGCTCTCTCTCTCTCACATGCGAAAATGAGGGAAATGAGGGGGCTAGGTGGATATGGTGAAATTTTTTATTTTTTTGGAGTGGAAGAAGATGATATGGTGGGGAGGAGTGTAGAGGAGATGAAAAACACAAAAAAATACTCAAAAAGGTTTTGCTCTAACACAATGGTAAGCACCACGTTAAGAAGCTCCACCTCCTTAATGTCAATCCATGGAAGATATAGGAGTGATATGAAGATCATGAACACGAGAAGTAGTGAGAGTGAAGGTGAGAAGCATGAAGATGCACACACACATACACACACACATGTAAGAGACAAGCAATACACAATGGAAGATAGGAAATAGACTCTATTACTCAAGATCACTATTACAAGCTCAAGTTTTCTCTAAGCTCACACTAACCAACACTAGCTAACCTCAAAAATGAGCTCTCTAGCTCTTTTATAGATTTTAAACTAGTTTTGATCGGTTTCACATCTAGTGTCCTACATAGTTAAAAAATAGGTTCTAGGCACTATTTGGAGGTCTAAAAGAGACCTAAAAATAGCCAAAATTGGTATGCTTGTTCTACCTAAGCTCCTCAAGATCAAGGACTCCTCGGCTTGCACAAAATGGAGCTAGTAAATACAAAAATTAGTGTTTCTATGATACATATGTTACAAAAGTGATAAAAATCAATGTTTGAGGTTTTGAAAAAATCATGTAAAACATGTTTCTCTACAAATAATAGATTGCATGGCTGCCCAAAACTCTTTGTAGTCCACTTTCACATGCTTCCTCTACATTTGTGCCTTTTGCTACTGCCAACACCCTTTGAGCTTCCTAAATCCACAAAAAAATCACCCAAGTGTTTTGGAACAAGTATCTCAAAAGTTTGAGTCAAGACAGACTAGTTGCAAAATGACTAGCTCCCAAAACTTGTTATTTTTGTACATACACTTGCTAGAACAAATGAATAGTACTCTCAACCTGGTAGGAATTAGAAACATTCCTTTTGGACATAGCAAAGAGACTTAGAAATCTTTATAATCCAAGTTAAAATACTTCCATTGATCAATTGAGCACTGAGAACAAGATTTAGCAAGATTTGGAACACTCCCGCCATTTTTGGGGCTCTATTGAGATTCGGCCAATGAGTCGCAAAACACAAATTTCTCACAAAGAGTAAATCCAATGGCAATGAAATTTTTTGGGCATAAACTAGACTTAGAGAGAAATACAATCCACTTTAAAACTTTGAAAAAGGTTACGTATGTTCTGAGATATGAGCTATTGAGGTTACTATTCTAAGTGAGTAAAGTAGAGAATAAAACAGAGAAGAAGTAAATGATGAATGTATAGATTCACATATAATTACAACCACATTAGCAATGAATAGAGCTATGGAGTAAGCTCTTCAATCTCTACAAATGAACATGAAGTGGGCATGAATCAAGCTCTCTAATGGCAACTTCCTTCTTGCTCTTTTTATAGCTACTTTTGGAGGTAGTTTTGAATTTGAATTCAAATAATTCACCTAAAAGAGATGCTAAGAATTAGGAGATATTCTCTCAGCTGATGGATTCTTGGTTTCAAGTAGTTAGAGCCACGAATTTCCCTTTTACATCATGGATTACTTAAGCTATTTTTTCTTTCACAATTACAAGACATAAAATATACTCTTTTACAAGAGGTCTTCATATGTCTACACATATGACTACAAATGAGCCTAAATGAAATCATATGAAGAATGTAGGCTTGGGTAAAATGTACCAATAGGAATAGTACTAGGATGAGTGACCTCTCGGGAAGTATCGGGAACCTCTATCTTCCTTGATCATTGAGGTCCTCCCTCGCGTGCAGTCAATGGCATCAACAGTGACTTTGGTGACTCGGATGACAAGGTATGCCAAGGTATATGCCTTGGTCGCTGAATTAGTCTTAAGACTTGGAGAAAGCCTTGGGTGGGTGGGTGGGTGCTCACTTCGCTTGCACAAAAGAAACAAACCTTTTGCATCGAAATGCTCTGATACCAATGAAGTATTTCAATGGTGATGCACCACAGTGCACTCTCCTTCTCGAGAGCTCCATGATGATATCCTTGGAGTAGAAAATTGAGCTCCTAGGGCCGCACACGATACTGTTGGTGCAAGAGAATACATGCCCACACACTTGGATGATTAGCATATTTCTCATAGAGCCTTATATGATTGATCCCTTGTCAAATCAATTACATTTACCTTTGTAAAAGAACCCTACTTCCACGAGGAGTTAGGAAGCATTTAATCCGGATTCATTTGGTAGTTCATTGATGAGAGAATATATCTTATAGTTTAGGATTTAATTTTAGGTGAACTTTTGAATTTGAATTCAAAAGATTGGCTCTAAACTCAACTATAAAAGAGAAACAAGAAATTTGCATGATGTCCCAATTTTTGGAGAGCAATAGAGAGGGATCCTATGTGATTTGAGAGCTCACTTCATAGCTCAATCACTTCCCTCACATTGTGCAATAGAGTAATGCCAATGACATTGTATCTTTATGTGATCTAATACATACATTTTCATTACATCTTTACTTCCCTTCTCTACCATGAGTACATTAGTACAATGATCTACTCAGAGCTTGTTCTCAGTGTATGGTTGATCATTTGCCGAGATTTAAAGCATCATAGATTCAGTATATTGTCTACTTTATAGATCTACAAAATCTCATTATCATTGGTTCTCTAAATCGTGAGATATTATTATATCTTTACTCTCTGGTCTCTATTCTAATGTATCCCAAAAATGTTGGGGAAGTCCTATAATCTTCTAAACATCATACTTAGTGTGTAGTTCATCTTTTTTATTGAAATCACTCATGATTGGTAGTTGTCTAAGTTAATTATACACCACCAAAAGGAATTAGGCTAATTGATATCATGCTCAAAGCAATGTTCATTATAATGAACATGTGTAGAGACTAAAATAACAAGTCTATGACCTTGGATCAATTTCCTACCTATCTGTTTTGATCTATTGATTAGTGGCTCATGTTCCAAACAACATAAGTGATTATTTATGATCAATAGCAAATTAAAGAGGCCCACTACACTCTCCATCTCTTGTTCTTGGCTAGTATGAAGCAGGTTTAAGCAACACCACTTCATCTTTGAAGACTATCCACCATCTCCTCCAATAGTGGTATCAGAGCAACAACAAGCAAGATGGGAGATGGATTTCCATCACTCATTGACAAATTGGACAAAAGCAACTACCTAGCATGGTCACTTAGGATGCAAACCTAACTTCAAAGGAGACCTCTATATGGATACATCTTAGGAGATGAAGAGATTCCAACATTCAAGAGCAAACATCAACCCACAAGGGAAGAGCAAGAAAAGTTGACCACATGGTGTGCAAAGGATGCTCTTTCGAGCTCTTATCTACCAAAATCAATATCTAGTTTCTTATTGCCTCACATTAGGAATGGCAAGATCTCCCAAGAGACTTGGGAAGTAATTTCTTCATACTTTTCATCAAATACAAGAGCTGGGAAGAACCAGCTATGGATGGAGTTTACAACCCTAAGAAAGCAATCAAAGCAAAGTGTAGATGATTATGTGACCAAGATGAAGGATGTGGCTGACCAACTTGCAAGCATTGGAGAGGAGATAGAAAGAAGAACACATAGTAAGGTAGATCATCAATGGTATCAAAGCTGATGATAAGTGGGAGTCCTTCACCACAGCAATGGAACTTTATATGGATATGTAGATACCTAACCTCAACACCTCGATGGGGAAACTCTTCACCCATGAGACAAAGGTCAACAAGAATGGTGACAACTCTTGAAGTAACCAATCTTTTGCCCTTTATACTGATAAGAATAAAAATAAGGATAAGGTTAAAAGCAAAAAGAATGAAGAAGAGGCTAGTACCTCTCAAGTTAACTACACAAGTAGAGGAAGAGGTACTAGAGGAAGGGGTAGAGGAGGTAAGAAGGGTAGGGGGAGATCCTACAACACTCCACCTTGCAACATTTGTGGCCTTACTAACCACACCACACAAGAATGTTTCAAGAACACAATGAATCAAAGGGGAAGAGGCTTCCATAGAGGGATTTATGGAAAATCCAGAGGCAGATTCAACAATGGAGGAAGAAATTACAATCACAACTACAACCAAGGCTACAACAACAACAATTATCAAGGAGGTTTCCCAGGAAGAAGAGATTATAACAACTACACAAAAGACCAAGAGGATTCTCTAATCATCATGAACATGACATTCAATCAAGGTAAAGATGATGAGCATCTTTTCTATATTGATTTTGGTTGTTCCAATCATGTGGCTGGAAATGTAGCATTGTTATCTGATCTTGAAGAACCCAAAGGGAAGCATAAAGTGTAGACAAGTGTTGACACTAGACACTCTATCAAGGAAATTGGAAATGTCAAAGCTTCTGATGGTAACATGAACCTCTTAAGTAAGGTTTTATATGTACCAACCATAACAAAAAACCTAATCAGTGTTGGAAAAATTGTTGAGAAAGGCTTGCAGGTGAGCTTCACAAGGCATGGAGCATATGTGGAAGACCCTTAACAAGGCTTCAAGAGGATTCCAAAAGGTGAGAGATCTGGTAGACTCTTTACATTTGAGATTGAAGGCACTAGAAACAAAGCACTCTTCAATTACAAAGATCAAACTCTATCTAAACTAGAGATATGGCACAAAAGGCTAAGTCATATAGGAGAAAGAACACTAAAGCAAATATGCAGGATCAGAGTTTGCTTGGCATTCCAAATGTGTCCAAGCAACACATGATATAAAAATGTGGAGCATGCCAATTTGGCAAATCTCACAGGCAACCATTCAACAAAAAGGGGTACATGTATGAAGACTACTTGGAGCTTGTACACACTAATGTGTGAGGTCCTAGAAAAGATTCATCAATCTCAGGTTCAAGGTACTATGTTTCATACATAGATGATTATAGTAGATGGACAATTCTTTACTTCATGAAGCATAAGGATGAAGTATTTGCATGTTTCAAAAAGTATTTGGCATTGGTTGAGAACCAAACGGGTAGAATCTTGAAGAGGATCAGATCTGATGGAGGTGGTGAGTATTTCTCACATGAATTTGATTCATTCTTACACGAAAGAGGTATAAAGAGAAACCTCAGAACAAGATATACTCCTGAACTAAATGGAGTGGTAGAGAGGAGGAACAGATTAATAGTGGAAGCTACAAGGTCAATGTTGAATGAGAAAAAACTACCCAATTACCTATGCGCAGAGGCTGTTTCCAGAGCCACATACTTGATTAACAGGCATGGAATGGAAGGAGACCCTCATTGGATCATTGCAAAATATTTGGATGCATAGCTTATCCACATATACCCTCACAAATTAGAGGGAAGCTTGACCCTAAAGCTGAAAAGTGTATATTTATTGGCTATGACCAAAACCAAAAGGGTTATAGGATATATAATCCCACTAATAAAGGATTTATAGGTAGTAGGGATGTAGTGTTTGATGAAAATAATTCATGGTTTGAAGATGATTGCAAGAAGATCAAGTTACCTTATGATTTGGAAAATGACTTTCCAACTCTCACTCAAGAAGATCAAAAATTACCAGAAGATATCAATTTAGAGAATGAAGAGCATATTGACTTCAAGGCTTGGAAGTGAAGAGGCAAGGCCAAGTTCAAACAATTGGAAGAAATTTCAGAGTCCTCCAATCAAGCACTCAGAGATCTCAAAGGGAGAGTAAAAAGCCTATAAGGTATGGCTATGACACATCATTAGTCACCAAGCATTTTGTGTATATCACTAAAGAATCTATGACAGAAGAACCTTCTTCATTTGAAGAGGCCAATAAGAAGGAAGAATGGAGAGAAGCCATGCAGGAACAAGTTGAAGCACTTCAGGAGAACAATACTTCGGAATTGGTTCCCAATAAGCCAAGCATGAATGTAATAGGATCGAGATGGATATATAAAATCAAGAAAAAATCATGTGGTTCTATAAATAGGTACAAGGCAAGGTTAGTGGCAAAGGGGTTTGCTCAAACCCATGGAGTGGACTATGAAGAAACCTTTTCACATGTGGCTAAGATGCCAACAATTAGGGTTTTGGTAAGTGTAGTTGCTTCCAAGAATCGGAACCTATATCAGTTAGATGTTAAGAATGCATTCCTAAATGGATGGATCTCAAAAGAAGTGTACATGGCTCAACCACCAAGGTATGAAGATAAGGATAACCCAGGTTTTTTATGCAAGCTAAGGAAGGCACTCTATGGCCTAATGCAAGCTCCTAGAGCTTCGAATCATAGGCTTGTTACTTATTTGTAGGATCAAAGTTTTGTGCCTAGCAAAGCATATTCTTATTTATTTGTAAAGAAGATCAACTCAGAAGTTATCTACTTATGTGTCTATGTGTGACATTATCATTACAAGGAATGATACTAATGGCATCAAGCAAGTTAATGCTCAACTAATGGAAGAATTTAAAATTAGTGATCTTGGTTTGCTAATATACTTTCTTGGTCTAGAACTTGTGTATACAGATTCTGGTGTGTATATTACTCAAAGAAAGTATATTCATGATATGTTGAGAAAAATCAATATGGGAAACACCAAAATTGCAGGTACACCCATGGAACTCAATCATAAGTTTAGTTCTCATGAAGGAGAACTTCTTGAGGATGTTACAGGTTACCAAAAACTTGTTGGGAGTCTCAACTATGTTGGGTGCAATTAAGCCCAAGCCTACACACTTGATCACTTCACATAAGCTTGATGTATTAGCATATCATTTGGAAGGATTCATATGTACAACCTCTTGTAACTTATAATTACTCATTGAAAAAGTGTGATAAACCCATGAGGAGTTAGGAAGCATATAATCTTGTATCTTTTGGTAGTTGGGTAGAGAGAATCAATCCTATACTTTAGGATATGCTTTATTGGTAGAGATTTGAATTTGAATTCAAATCCTTGGCTCCAACAAAAACTATAAAAGTGGATATGAAATTCCCGCGTGTACCTTGAGGTTCAGAGATCGTTTCCATGTACTTTCATTGAGAAGAGGAGCTCACCTCATAGCTCACTCATTCCTCACTCATTAAGAAATGCTTTATTGCCAATGACATTGTAATTTTACTTGATTTAATTCATTCATGATCATTACTTCTTACTCTCATATCTTTATCACACCCCATCAGAACAGTGAATTTGTCTGAATTGATTCTCACTATATAGTGCATCATTTTGTGTGATTTAATCCTACAAAGTTTCATTACTAGTGCTTCTCACGACCATCAGATATTGATCAATCATTGCTCACCAGTCTGTGACTGTCAAGGCCCATAAAAGTTGAGATGGATGTTTGATTTGCTAAACATATTTCTCTGCATATACTTTATCATTTTAGATTATTTCACTCATGATTGGTAGCTTGTTAAGATAATTGAAGTCCCCAAGAAGAATTTTATTAATTGTTGTTGTACTCATAGAATTGTGCAAAACTCTGAGTAGGTGTCTCAATAAAAATAGCAAGTTTTGTACATTGTATCATATGCCTACCTATCTATTTTGATCCTATCATTAGTGCATCATCTTCCAAGCAACATATGTGATCATTTATTCTTATTAGCTAGATAAAAAGGCCCACAACACTTTCTAGCCATCACTTATAGTAGGTGTGAAGTAGGTTTTAGCTACACCAACTCATTTCTTGTGATTATCCACCATCTCCTTCAATAGTGGTATGAGAGCAAGTTCAATCAAGATGGGAGATGGTTTTCCATCCTTCATTGACAAATTGGGCAGGAACAACTACTCAGTATGGTCCCTAAGGATGCAAGCATACCTTCAAGGGAGAAGCTTATATGGTTATATCTCAGGAGATGAAGACATGCCAATCTTCAAGAGTAAGAATCAACCAACAAGGGAAGATCAAGAGAGGCTAACCACATGGTATGCAAAGGATGCTCTTGCAAGGTCATGTCTACTAAACTCAATCTCTGATTTCTTGTTACTAGATGTTAGAAAAATTGTAAACCTTGCAAGAGACTTGGGAAGTGCTCTCATCTTTTTCTCCTCCAACACAAGAGCTAGGAAGAATCAATTGTGGAGGGAATTCACAACCCTCAAGAAACAACCAAAGCAAGGAGTTGTTGATTATGTAATCAAAATGAAAGATGTTGTAGACCATCTTGCAAGCATTGGAGAAGAGATAGAGGAAGAGCACATAGTGAGGCAGACCATCAACGGAATGAAGGTTGATGACAAGTGGCAATCCTTCACCACAACCATGGATCTCTACATGGATATGCAAGTAACTAATCTCAACACCTTGATGGGACAACTCTTCATTCATGAGACATAGCTCAACAGAAATGGTGATGACTCAAGAGCTAACAAACCTTCTGCCCTTTATACAGATAAGAATAAAGCTAAGTATAAATTTAAAAGTAAGAAACAGGATGAAGAGGCTAGTACCTCTCAAGCTAATTATGCAGGAAGAGGAAGAGGTACTAGAGGTAGGGGCAGACAAGGTAAGCAAGGTAGGGGGAGACCCTACAACAATTCACCATGCAACATATGTGGTCTCAACAACCACACTATAGAAGAATGCTACAAAAATACAAGGAACCAAAGGGGAAGAGTCTTCCATAAAGGAGGTTATGGAAAAACAAGAGGCAGGTACAACAATGGTGGAGGCAACTACAACCGTAATTCCAATCAAGGCTACAACAACAACAAGGAGGCTTTAGAGGAAGAAGGGACTTCAGCAACTATACTAAAGATCAAGAAGACTCTCTGCTCATTATGAACATGACATCCAAGCAAGGTACAAATAGGTGATGACAATAAACATTCAGTCAAGCAAATTGGAAATGTCAAAACATCTGATGGTAGTATGAACCTTTTTAGCAAATTTCTATATGTGCCTACTATAACCAAAAACCCAATTAGTATTGGGCAGATTGTAGAGAAAAGTTTGCAAGTCAAGTTCACTAAGCATGGAGCATATGTGGAAGACCCCCAACAAAGATTCAAAAGGATTGCCAAAGGTGAGAAGTCAGGTAGATTGTTTACTTTTGAAATTCAAGACACAAGGAATATAGCACTATTCAATTATAGAGACCAAACCCTATCTGAGCTGGAAATATGGCACAAAAGGATAGGGCACATAGGAGAAAGGACTTTGAAGAAAATTTGCAGGGATCAAAGTGTGCTTGGCATTCCCAATGTGACCAAGCAACACATGATTTACAAATGTGGAGCTTGCCAATTTGTCAAAGCCCATAGGTAACCATTTAACAGGAAAGGATACATCCATGAAGATTATTTGGAGCTTGTACACACTAATGTGTGGGGTCCTAGCAAAGACCCATCCATCTCATGTTCAAGGTACTATGTCTCTTTTATTGATGATTACAATAGGTGGACAATTCGCTATTTCATGAAGCATAAGGATGAGGTATTCAGATGATTTACGAATATTTGGCACTAGTTGAAAACCAAACAGGAAGGAGCTTGAAGATAATCAGGTCGGATGGAGGTGGTGAGTATTTTGCACATGAGTTTGATCTATTTCTATAGGACAAAGGCATAAAGAGGGAAGTAACAACCAGGTATACTCCTGAATTGAATGGAGTGGCTGAGAGAAGGAATAGGTTAATTGTTGAGGCAGCTAGGTCTTCACCATCATCATCATCTCCATCATGTCTACTCTCCATCTTCTTGCATCATCATCATCATCTTCACCATTTTGGTCATACCTCCACCTCCTATATCCATTCCCTCATTTCATTTGTGAGTGCAAGAGAGGTTGGTTTGGTGTGGTTGAGAGTGTTTTGGAAGGAACAGCATTCAACATTGGGCACATGCATCAAAACATGTAAAATTTTTTGTGTTTTCATCATCAACTAGTTGAAAGCTCACAACATCGTGGTGGGTCCACCAAGTTCAATTTTTTTAGAATTCATCTATACCAGCATATAGAGCATGCTAGCACCTCTAAGGAACCATAGGTGAGTTTGCAAAATTCATATCTTTTCAAACCATCACGATGGTCCCACACTATCACAACAAGCCTTGACCATCACGACGGTCCCACACCATCACGATGGGCTCAAAGCATCGCGATGACCCCAGACCATCGCGATAAGCTCGCACCATCATGATGATTCGTGACCATCACAATAGGCCTAGGCCATCGCAACGACCCACCTATACCATCGCGACGATCACCCCAACCACACCATCGTGATTGGTTCATACCATCGTGACGCCTTCAAACCATCGTTCCTTGACCATCGCATCGCAATCATAGCACACCATCACGACGCCTCACCCAACCATTGACCATCTTCATGGGCTCATGCCATCGTGATGACCCCAGGCCATCACAATGACCCCAAACCATCGTGACGATCCCACTAAATCAAAACATTTTAGGGTTTTTATTTTTGCAATTTTGGAGTTAATTTTGGCCAAAATTTTCAAGTAATAGAAGCATTGTGAGGCCCCCAAGCAAATACTTTGAGAATTCATGTTTGCCTGTTTTGAACCCCAGGACCTTGAACTGACATAACTTTTTCATACGAAATTCATTTTTAGTGATCTTGAGTTCATTCGAAAGCTCGTTTTGAATCCTATGCAAATCTTGATTGGTTTTTGTAAAAATCATATATTGAGTTTTAGATATAGTATTTTGAATTTTTCCTAACAGAGGGGTGAGGAAGCTAAGGTATCTCTAAGGAAGTCTTCCATAAAAACAAGGGAAAATTTAGTCTTTGAAATACATGAATGAAAGTGGTCTATTGATTCAATTAAATTTAACTCTTGATCTAACTGTGGGACTTTTACAAGTCCATTGAGAATATCGAAGGGCATCTAGAGCAAGAGTGCGGCAAGCTTGGGAACGTGCATCCTGGGCATACAAGTGCAAACAAGGAGAAGTGACTTGAGGTTGGAAGATCACTCAACCCCCTCTATCAATTTTTATCATAGGCTAAGTGCGATCAGTGGTGTTGATTGATTAGAGGCACGATAGGAACACTCAATTTCTAAAAGCCTTTAAACCCTCAAGTTTAAGAATAGGTTAATTGCATTCAAGGGACAACTTAAGGGCAAACAATTTAATCTAATTTGACAAAGAACATCAAGTATGGAATACCTAAGTGCTCCTTATGATGCATGTTTTAAAACAAGGGAATAAATACTAATGAAATTAAAAGGGCCAAGGAATTGATATCAAGGAATCAACAATGTACAAGGGTTAGTGGGCTAATCAGTACCATTTTAGTGTTAGGTCATCAGAGGCTATTGTTAACCATATTGCTAGGTCTTGGGCTCAGCAGTTGAGTGATTACCCCTACACTCTAGACTCAGAAACTAGTGCTTCTGAGATGTCTTACAACATGGAGAGACCCGTAGGTAGCTCAGGAGTGGCATACCTAGAAAAACTAGAAGGTCCCTACAAGACTCAAGTGGAATATATCCAGACCAACCGATTAGGTGCTCGTATCTATGAGGATGGTTTGAGAAGATATGTCATCCAAATTAAAAGTTTGGATCAGCCCATGGGACTAGAACACCCTGTAGTCAAGTTTGAAAATGGTTCCTACATTGATAAAGAAGGAACAATGTATGTGGTCACTAGCCAACAAGAAAGAACATATGAATTTGGCAACATAATCTCAAAGACTGAAATAGGTGACATAGAGCAAGGGAACTTAGGAAAGGAGCCAAAAACCCCTCGAGGCAAGTCGGTTCTGACTAGAATAATCACTCCAGAGTGGGTTCCCCAAGACAATAGGTGTGAAGAGAGATGGTGGATGCAATCCAAAGATGAGTAGGTGCTGCTACAACCAGCTTCACACCAGCCAACTGAGACTTCAGAGTTGATTAGTAGACCCTTTGAGCTTCCTAAATCCACCAAAATATCAGCCAAGTACTTTGGAACATGTATCCCAAAAGTTTAAGTCAAGACAGACAAGTTGTGAAATGACTAGCTCCCAAAACTTGCTATTTTTGGACATACACCTGCTGGAAAAAATGATTAGTGCTCTCAACCTCGAAGGAATTAGAAAAACTCCTTTTGGGCATAGCAAATAGACTTAGAAGCTTCCCAATCCAAGTTAAAACACTTCAAATGATGGACTGAGCACTGAGAACAAGTTTCATCAATTTCTGGAACATGCCCACCATTCTCGGGGCTCTGGAGAGATAGACCAGTGAGCAGTAAAATGCAGATATATCCAAAATTATAAATCCAATGACCTTGAAAATTTATAAGAAAAAAATAGACAGTAAGAGATATCCAACGCACGTTAAATCACTGAAAAAGAGTCAGTATAACTCAAGATATGACCTTCTGAAGGTACTGCTCTGAGTGAGTATAGCAGAGAACAAAACAGAGAAGTAGATGATGATAAATGTATAGATTCACATATGATTACAACCACATTGGCAATGAATCTTTGCACAATGGGAGTAGAATGATAGAGCTATGGAGTAAGCTCTTCAATCTCTACAAAATGACATCAAGTGGTCACGTACAAGGCTTGCTAATCGCCTCTTCCTTCTTGCTCCTTTTATAGCTATTCTTGGAGGGAGTTTTGAATTCGAATTCGAATGGCTCCACCTAAAAGTGATCCCAAAAGTTAGGAGATATTCCCTCAGCTCAAAAAGTCGTGGGTTTTGGTGGTTAGAGCCACGAAATTGCTTTTACATCATGCATGAGGTAAGCCATCCTTTTCCTTTTTCTTTTTTCAATTACAAGAGATAAAAATGAACTCTTTTACAAGAGGTGTTCACATGACTACACATGTGACTTACAAATGAGGATAATATCAAGCATATCAAGCATGTAGGCTTGGGTAAAATGCACCAACAATAGGAGCATAGATTTTCTCTTGAATCGAGAGACGGATGAGGCCTTTTGGAGGTATAAGCCTCAGTAGCCTAACAAAGTACGTGCACTCACCATATATGAATTCAAAGACCTAGATAGCCCAGGCAAAGTGACCTATCTAGATAATGCATCAGAGAGGATCTTTGTGGTCTTGGAGCATGGAAGACACGCATACATGTGGAAGGGTGAATTTGTTTTTCCCCAACCTCGATCTACAGTATCTTATGGTCACCAAGGAGTTGGAACATCTCAAGCTCATGGAACTCAAAGAGAGCAGATTAGAGATAGACCGGAGGTGAGCTTTGCTAACCCACTAGGAAGAGAAAGAACAAGGACAAAGATGGATAGGATGGAAAAGAGAGACATAGGTGTTGGTGCATTTTGCCCAAGCCTACATGCTTGATATGCTTGATATTATCCTCATTTGTAAGTCACATGAGTAGTCATGTGAACACCTCTTGTAAAAGAGTACATTTTATCTCTTGTAAATGGAAAAAGAAAAAAGTAAAAGGATGGCTTACCTCATCCATGATGTAAAAGCAAATTCGTGGCTCCAACTACCAAAATCACGAATTTTTGAGCTGAGCGAATCTCTCCTAACTTTGGGGATCACTTTTAGGTGGAGCCATTCGAATTCGAATTCAAAACTCCCTCCAAGAATTGCTATAAAAGGAGCAAGAAGGAAGAGGCGATTAGCAAGCCTTGTACGTGACCACTTCATTTCATTTTGTAGAGATTGAAGAGCTTACTCCATAGCTCTATCATTCTACTCCCATTGTGCAAAGATTCATTGCCAATGTGGTTGTAATCATATGTGAATCTATACATTTATTATCATCTACCTCTCTGTTTTGTTCTCTGCTATACTCACTCAGAGCAGTAACTTCAGAAGGTCATATCTCGAGTTTTACTGAACCTTTTTCAGTGTTTTAAAGTGCGTTGGATAGCTCTCACTGTCTAGTTTCTAGCTATAAATTTTCAAGGTCATTGGATTTATACTTTTGGAGATATCTGCATTTTACTACTTACTGGTCTATCTCTACAGAGCCCCGAGAATTGTGGGAATGTTCCAGAACTTGATGAAACTTGTTCTCAGTGCTCAGTCCATCATTTGAAGTGTTTTAACTTGGAATAGGAAGCTTGCTAAGTCTATTTGCTATGCCCAAAAGGAATTTTTCTAATTCCTTCCAGGTTGAGAGCACTGTTCATTTTTTCCAGCAGGTGTATGTCCAAAAATAGCAAGTTTTGGGAGCTAGTCATTTCGCAACTTGTCGGTCTTGACTTAAACTTTTGGGATACATGTTCCAAAGTACTTGGCTGATATTTTGGTGGATTTAGGAAGCTCAAAGGGTCTACTAATCAACTCTGAAGTCTCAGTTGGCTGGTGTGAAGCTGGTTGTAGCGGCACCTACTCATCTTTGGATTGCATCCACCATCTCTCTTCACAGTGGTATCAGAGCATAGTCAAGCAACATGGGAGATGGATTTCCATCAACAATTGACAAATTGGATCGAAACAACTATCCGGCATGGTCTCTAAGGATGGAGGCTTACCTTCAAGGGAGGAATCTATATGGATTCATATCCGGAGATGAAGCAATGCCAACCATGAGGAACAAAGGGCAACCATCACATGAAGAAGTGGAAGGACTTTCGAATTGGTGTTCGAAGGATGCACTTGCAAGGTCCTATATTCTAAACTCAATCTCTGATTTTCTTTTACCTCATGTCAAGGGATGCAAGACATCAAGAGAAACCTGGAATGCACTTGCTTCTTTCTTCTCTTCCAACACTCGAGCAAGGAAGAACCAATTGTGGATGGAGTTCACAACAATGAAGAAAAGCCCGAAGCAAAATGTGACTGATTATGTCACAAAGATGAAGGAGATTTCCGACCAACTTGGAAGCATTGGAGAGGTAATTGAAGAGGAGCAAATCATAAGACAAATCATGAATGGAATCAAAGCAGACGACAAGTGGGAGTCATTCACAACAGCCATGGATTTATACATGGATATGCATGTACCCGACCTCAACACACTCATGGGCCAACTCTTCACTCATGAAGCAAAGATTAGCAAAGTTGGTGAGTCCTCAAGAGGTAATCAAACTTCTGCCTTATATTCTGATAAAGCTAAGGTCAAGGACAAGTCAAAGAATAGAAAGAATGAAGATGAAGGAAGCTCTTTCCAAGCAAACTTTGCAGGTAGAGGAAGAGCTAGAGGAAGAGGCAGAAGTGGAAAGCAAGGCAGGGGGAGATTCCAATCATCTCAACCTTGCAACATATGTGGCTTATCTAACCATACTACTGAAGAATGTTTCAGGAACCCGAGGAACTCAAGAGGAAGAGGATTCAATAGAGGTGGCTATGGATCAAATAGAGGCAGGTACAATGGAGGCTACAACAACAACTACTACAACAACAATTACAACAACAACAACAACTATCAAAGTGGCCATAGAGGAAGAAGAGATTACAATAACTATGCAGAGGACCAAAGTCAAGAAGATTCATTATTGATTATGAATCTATCAACAAAGAAGGGTAAGGATGATGATCACATATTTTACATTGATTCGGGATGCTCGAACCATGTAGCAGGAAATGTGGCTTTACTTTCTGATTTGGAAGATCCTCATAACAAGCATGAAGTGCAGACAGGAGATGACACAAAGCACTCAGTGGAGAAGATAGGTAATGTGAAGACATCAGATGGGAATATGAACCTCTTAAGCAAAGTCTTGTATGTCCCTACAATTACCAAAAATTTAATAAGTGTTGGACAGATTGTTGAAAAAGGATTGCAGGTTAGATTCAATCGATTTGGAGCATATGTTGAAGACCCAAGGCAAGGCTTTCGAAGGATTGCCAAAGGAGAAAAGACAGGAAGGCTTTTCACTTTTGAAGTGGAAGATACAAAGAACATAGCTTTGTTTAGCTATGGATCTCAAACTCTAACAGAGTTGGAGATATGGCACAAAAGGCTTGCTCACATTGGTGAGAGGACACTCAAACAGATTTGCAGGGACCAAAGTGTACTTGGTTTGCCTAATATCACAAGGCAACACATGATTTATAAGTGTGAAGCTTGTCAACTCGGCAAGGCTCATAGACAACCTTTCAATAAGAAAGGATATATGTATCAAAATCCTTTGGATCTAGTGCACACGGATGTGTGGGGTCCAAGTAAGGAGCCATCTATATCAGGCTCAAGATATTATGTGTCTTTCATAGATGATTGTAGCAGGTGGACCATTCTGTTTTTCATGAAGCACAAGGATGAAGTGTTTAATTGCTTTAAGAAGTATATTGCTCTTGTTGAAAACCAAACAGGTAGGACTTTGAAACGACTCAGATCAGATGGTGGAGGAGAATACTTCTCTTTTGAATTTGATGCCTTCTTGCATGAAAGAGGCATTAAAAGGGAAGTCACTACAAGGTATACACCCGAACTCAATGGTGTAGCAGAGAGGAGGAACACAGCTATTGTCGAAGCTGCAAGGTCCATGCTCAATGAAAAGGGATTGCCGAACTACCTATGGGCAGAGGCTGTGTCGACAGCCACATATCTCATAAATAGACTTCCATCTAAGTCACTAGATGGAACCACTCCATATGAAGTGTGGAATGGAAGAAGAAGAGCATTGTAAAATCTTTGGATGCTTAGCCTATGCTCACATTCCTTCTCAAGTAAGAGGGAAATTGGATCCCAAGGCAGAGAAGTGTGTATTCATTGGTTATGATCAAAACCAAAAAGGATATAGATTGTACAATCCAACCAATAAAGGATTTTCTGTGAGTAGAGATGTAATTTTTGATGAAAACAAATCATGGTTTGATGATGACAGGAAAGTGAAGCTGCCATATGACTTGGATGAAGATTTTCCATCACTTCAACCAAAGGAGCCAAAGCAGATTGAAGAAAGTGATTCGGAGATTGACCTACAAGACTTGGAAAGACTAAAGCTATGGAAGAACAAAGGTAAAGCAAAGATGCAGGATGCTACATATGGACCCGAGAGCTCACATCAACCACTTAGAAGGTCTTCGAGGGAGAAGAAGAAACCAGAGAGGTTTGGTTATGATACTTCTTTGGTCACCAAGCACTCAATCTACATTGCAAAGGATTCAACCAATGAAGAACCTACCACATTTGAAGAAGCACAAAGCAAGAAAGCTTGGAGAGATGCAATGGATGAAGAAATGGAAGCCTTGAAGGAGAATGACACTTGGGAGCTTGTACCTAACAAGCCATCTATGAAGATAATCGGATCTCGATGGATATACAAAATCAAGAAGAATCCAGATGGAAGTATAAATAGACACAAAGCAAGGTTAGTTGCTAAAGGGTTTGCTCAAACCCATGGTATTGATTATGAGGAGACTTTCTCTCTTGTTGCAAAAATGCCTACAATTAGGGTTCTCATTAGTCTTGCTGCATCTAGAAATTGGAATCTTTATCAACTTGATGTAAAGAATGCTTTCTTGAATGGATGGATTTCTGAGGAAGTGTATATGGCACAACCTCCTGGATATGAGGATGCACATCATCCTAACTATGTATGCAAACTAAAGAAAGCTTTGTATGGATTGAAGCAAGCTCCAAGAGCTTGGAATTTCAGATTGGTTACTTATTTGCAGGACCAAGGATTCAAAGCTAGCAAGGCGGATACCTCTTTGTTCATAAAGAGGAATGGATCTGAAGTGATCTATTTATGTGTGTATGTTGATGATATTATTATCACAGGCAATGATCTTGAAGGAATCAAACAGGTAAAGAGTCAAATGAAGGAGGAGTTCAAAATAAGTGACCTCGGACCACTCACTTATTTTCTTGGATTGGAGTTGATCTACACAGATTCAGGTATATACATCACACAAAGGAAGTATGTCCATGACATGCTCGTCAAGTTCAAGATGGAAAATACCAAGTGTGCAGGTACACCTATGGAGCAAAATCATAAGCTTAGTGCTTATGAAGGAGAGCCAATTGAAGACATCACAAGCTATCAAAGCTTGGTTGGAAGTTTGAACTATGCAACACTCACAAGGGTGGATATATGCTATAGTGTTAGCATATTGAGTCAGTTTATGCATAAGCCGAGAAGACCACATATGGAAGCGGCCAAGCGAGTCCTCAAGTACCTAAAGGGGACCATGAATGAAGGTTTGTTCTATTCATATACTTCAGATATTGAGCTAAAGGTCTACTCAGATGCAGATTGGGCCGGATCTAAAGATGATAGAAGAAGCACATCAGGGTATATATCATTTGCAGGTTCAAAAATCATTTCTTGGTCATCGAAGAAGCAACCAACCGTGGCATTATCTTCTACTGAAGCTGAATATAGAGGTTTGGCTAATGCAACTCAAGAAATCATGTGGTTAAAATCTTTGTACACAGATCTTGGACTTCATTCTTCAACACCTCACATTTTTGGTGACAACACAAGCTCACTACATCTAGCAGCTAATCCGGTATACCATGCTAGAACCAAGCATATTGAAGTCCACTACCATTATGTAAGGGAGAAGCTAATGAGCAAGGATATTCAACTATCCTACGTCTCTACAGATATGCAATGTGCAGACATGTTGACGAAAGCTCTTGATGGTACGAAATTAAGTAGATTCAAGTTGATGATTGGTTTGCAGGAAATCAAGGACAATTGAAGACTTATTTGGAGGCCAAGCATGTTAGGCTTGAGGGGGAGCTGTTGGTGCATTTTGCCCAAGCCTACATGCTTGATATGCTTGATATTATCCTCATTTGTAAGTCACATGAGTAGTCATGTGAACACGTCTTGTAAAAGAGTACATTTTATCTCTTGTAAATGGAAAAAGAAAAAAGTAAAAGGATGGCTTACCTCATCCATGATGTAAAAGCAAATTCGTGGCTCCAACTACCAAAATCACGAATTTTTGAGCTGAGGGAATCTCTCCTAACTTTGGGGATCACTTTTAGGTGGAGCCATTCGAATTCGAATTCAAAACTCCCTCCAAGAATTGCTATAAAAGGAGCAAGAAGGAAGAGGCGATTAGCAAGCCTTGTACGTGACCACTTCATGTCATTTTGTAGAGATTGAAGAGCTTACTCCATAGCTCTATCATTCTACTCCCATTGTGCAAAGATTCATTGCCAATGTGGTTGTAATCATATGTGAATCTATACATTTATTATCATCTACCTCTCTGTTTTGTTCTCTGCTATACTCACTCAGAGCAGTAACTTCAGAAGGTCATATCTCGAGTTTTACTGAACCTTTTTCAGTGTTTTAAAGTGCGTTGGATAGCTCTCACTGTCTAGTTTCTAGCTATAAATTTTCAAGGTCATTGGAGTTATACTTTTGGAGATATCTGCATTTTACTACTTACTGGTCTATCTCTGCAGAGCCCCGAGAATTGTGGGAATGTTCCAGAACTTGATGAAACTTGTTCTCAGTGCTCAGTCCATCATTTGAAGTGTTTTAACTTGGAATAGGAAGCTTGCTAAGTCTATTTGCTATGCCCAAAAGGAATTTTTCTAATTCCTTCCAGGTTGAGAGCACTGTTCATTTTTTCCAGCAGGTGTATGTCCAAAAATAGCAAGTTTTGGGAGCTAGTCATTTCGCAACTTGTCGGTCTTGACTTAAACTTTTGGGATACATGTTCCAAAGTACTTGGCTGATATTTTGGTGGATTTAGGAAGCTCAAAGGGTCTACTAATCAACTCTGAAGTCTCAGTTGGCTGGTGTGAAGCTGGTTGTAGCGGCACCTACTCATCTTTGGATTGCATCCACCATCTCTCTTCACAATAGGACCCCAAGGACTCCAAGAAATGTCAATGAATTGCCTCTACCAAGGCCTAGGGAACACACCAGGACCTTGAGGCCCACACAATTGGTTAAGTCCATGAAGAACTGCTTCGATGGCACAGGAGACCCGTATGACATTTGGCAGAGTTTAGGCAAGTTTTGAGAGTTGAACAAGTTGAAGACTTGTTCACTCAATACAATCCTTTTGGCCTAACTCTCAAGAACATTGCATTGACTTGGTTTCAACTGCTTCACCAAGGTCAGTTCAGAAATATAGATCAACTTCTTGAAGCGTTCATCACTGAGTTTTCTAAGAGTGGTATCAGGCATAACACATCTTCCTTGATATACAACTTCAAGCAAACACCTCAAGAGACCATGAGACTCACAGGAAGAAGGTTTAGGCAATACCTAGAGAGGTTCCTTGTTCTAGAGTTACCCACTCCAGCCAAACAAGTGGCCTTATTTCTAGATGGATTGTTAAGTACCAAACTAAGATCATATGTGTACTTAAAGGACCCTAGATCCATAGAAGAGTGTGTATGCATGTGCATAGACATTGAGGATAATCTAGGGGAGGAATTAGAGCTTTCAAAGATCTATAAAGATTCACATAGTTCTATTAGCCTCACTTCCATACAATCCATGTCAATTGAGGATCTGGTAGAGAAGGTAGCTCAAAAATTAGGAGTATCTATCAAGCAGATTCTTAGATTTACCCCAGGGAAACGATGCTACACTTGCGGAGGAGACCATATGGCCAATGTGTGCCCTATCATGGCCCAACCACAAGTGAATCCTAACAGCCAATATTGCACCCTAGAAAGTAGATAGTATGGAAGCATGGAAGCACATCGAAGAGTGAACACACAAGAAGAGGGAGCAAGTAGGGAGATCCAAGAAGTGTATGTCAAATTTTCAAAAGAAATCCTTATAAAAATAGTGATTTTCATCACTAAAATCCATTGTAAATACCATTTCATATTTTTATAACTCCACTTTGTTCAAGCAGAGGATTCCTTGAGCTTGAGGAGTATTAGAACTATCACCCTAAAGTTTTTATTATTTTTAGGCTTTTTTTGAGCCCTCAAATAAGCCTTGTAACCTAATTTTTAACTAGGTCGGACACTAGGTCTCGACAGGGCCAAAACTAGTCAAGAAACTATAAAAAGAGCTAGAGAGCTCATTTTCAGGGTTAGCTTGTTAGAGAATAGAGCTTTTGTAAGAGAGTTCCTTGTAAAATAGAGGCCCTGTTTTGTATTTTTCCAATCTACTAATTCACTGTATGCTACTACACCGACTTAACACTTCTGAATTAGACTGTTTATCAACTACTCTTCCATATCCTTCTTTAACTTGAGAATCTTGGAAATCTCTGTGGAAAGTTTTTGTCCCTGTTTGAATAGCTGATCGGCAACTTTATCTAATTCTGCTTCAGCTTTTATGACATTTGTAGCTAGCATCTAAGAAGCTTCTTCTAATACGCTGAGATTATCCCTTGTTTCATGGAGTTCATTGCCTAACGCAATCATTGCATCGTGTTTATCTCTAACTTCTTGCTTCAACACTTTAATCTCTGCGTCTTGAGTGGCGATAATAGTATCCTTTTCAATCTGTTGTTCAGGCAATCTTTGAATTTGTGTTTGTAGTGATAAATATCTGTTTTGGCCTTGATGAGTTCTTCCTGGAGAGGCGCTTTGTCCGCTTCCAAGATGTCAACTTTGCTTTGAAGCTCATGACGAACAGTTTGTTGTGCATTCTACAGTTGGAGGGGTAATTGTTGGGATAGTTGTAACAAAAAGTGACCAATCGACGCCAATTGGGTGAACGCAGCAAGGGTGGGAAGAGGAGGTGTAGGCCGAGATGGTTGGGCAGAAAGGATGGTTGGGGACAAGGGTGGAGAATAATCGGGAGAAGAAGGGAAATTGGATGAAGCTTCACGGGCTGCTGCCAAGGGCGAGGAGGGAGGAGAAACAGAAGTGGCAAGAAGGGTGATTGGAGGAGGAATAGGAATAATGGGTTTCTGGACCAAGATTATGCCTTCTTCTTTCTACGGCAAAGGTGGAACTTCTGCAATTTTGGTAATTGCAACTTGAACGATTTTCTGTTGATTTAGCGGGTCTACCTGATCACCTTCTAGTTGTGAGGATGGTTGATGAAAAACAACTTCAGTGCTTCCATCCACTGTGTCCGGCACAACATTATCATCCAGTTGTTGTGTTTCATCCCTCCTTTTAGTACCGGATCCTACTGCTTAATAGGAGAAGATGGATCAGATGCTACCTGTATTGAAGCCGCTATATCGTGAAAGACATCAACTTCTTGTGCAGCAGCTGATACCTGCACTTGACTTTGTGAGGGACTGATGCGCCTGCGCTTATGCCGGAAGAATTGGAAGAGATCCGTGTTATCATCCTCAACCTCCATGACGGATTCTTCTCTAATTAGCGAAGGACGGGGTTGAGCATTCTACAGCACGGGATCGGTAGCAAAGAGAAGAGATAGTATTTGGGGCAACCGGGTACGTGGTATGTATTTCTTGGAGGCCTGCTTCACAATGGCTTGGCACTCTCGATGGATTCTTTTAAAGAAAATTGCTGCCCAATTAACTGATTCATGGGACGCAGCCTCGATCACAGAGTAAAAAGGTCCGGATATACCATAATTGCATTTTTGTAAGTTAAGAGAAGCAACTAAAAGTTGGGGCACGGTACACTCAGGCTCTGGGCGGTAGAGAATAGCAAATTCGTTGGAGGACTGGCGGGGAAACAATTGGTGCATCGTGGCTAGGGGAATGAGTGGAACCTCTACTCGTCCTTCCTGAGCCAGATGGAACCGCTGCGCAACAGTGTCAATAGTGATCACTATGCGGGGGTTCAAGCACGTAATCGGCCAGCATGTATCAGTTTGAGGCAGCTCAGCGATCGCTGTGATGATCTGAGCTGCAAAGGGGTGGCATCCCACCGAATGCAAAGGTAGTTTAGCGAACACCATCAGCCCTCGATGGCGCAGGTAATCACCCAGCTGAGGTGATAAACCTGTGCGGAAGTTGGTCAAATTGGCAAGGTTATCTAGCATGAGAGCCATGGTCACTATGTGCGATACGCTACAGAGTAAGCAACACTTAGGAATACAATAGTGACAACAAGACAAAGAGAATGGTTTAAGTAAAAAACGCAAGATGAACGCACGACCCAAAACGCCTTTATCATCGGGGAAGGAAACATGCATGCAATTATCGGCATAAACACATTAGAAATACGTAATGATGGAAGGCGGCGGCGAATCAAAAATTTATCAACAAAATTACAGCTCACTGGTCTGCCAAAACGTGCAAAATACAGAACAAAGGAGCGAGGTAAAACTACTAGTCAAAAAGGGATGATGTACAATATGGACGCAATTTAGATCCATTGATAGGCTTAGGCAACAGTGTACCAGTTAAAATGGATAATCGGAAAGTCGTTGATCCCACTTGTACGGCAATACGGTAGGGACCGAACTAGCATAGTTTAAACTTTCCTGCAGATTGCTTAGATTCAGCATTATAAAAGAGCACTAATTAATTTATCGTAAGAATGGGGGTTTTAAGGAAACGATCGTGGGTTCTTGCTTGTCTGAGCTGAATCCTGCAGCACCAGAAAACTCTCGAGGTGTTGTTCATCCAGAGATCATAAAGCATCCAATCGAAAAGGAATGATTATGTCGGTAGTAACTTCTACTCTAATGCCACTCGCAGACTAGGAACCACCAGTTCCATAGGGGCAATCGCCTCCAAACCATATGCCAACTTGAAGGGAGTTGTTCCGATCACCACTTTATATGTTGTACGATAAGGTGTTGTTGTTGCAATGTTTACTCCAAAACCTCCATCAATTAATACTTGTGTTATTTATGATTCTTATACCAGACCGTAATCAAGGGCATCGTATGGTCCACCATCGGGTCCAGTTCGGGCTAGATTGTTGTTGTCGAAGGAGCACATGAAGATCCTAGACTGACCTGTTGCTGGAACTGTTGGCACACATCAGGAACCAAAGCCAATAATTGTCCCAATGGTAGTGTAATTGACACCTTGGATAATACATCCCACACCGGATCAAATTTTGTTGTTTTCAGTACGGAGTCCGGTGGGGACTCTGGTGTTGCATGGGTCAGATTTCTTCCTTCCGGTATTGCCTGTAGTATGCTTTGCTGCATCACCGAAACTGGGTAAGGAAAAACAGTTTGTTCCTAGGTCACCCACTTGCTTGCTTTAGTAAACACCTTCTGTTGTTCATGGATTCCAGGTTCAAAAAACTTTGCAGCTGGCTGTAATTGCTTTCCCGAGCATGTTTGCACCACTACCGTTTGAGTGTCTACTGCTGAAATGTACACCATGTTTGCCATCGGGTGTTGTCTTTCCTTTTTCCTTTTATCGTACTCAGATGCATCTTTACAGTACCTACGGATATGCCCCATTTCACCGCAAAAATGACATTTAGGTAGTGGAGGAGATGCACCTTCACCTGATGGACTTGCATTCCACCGAGTTTGGCCAAAGTTAGTTGATCGTGCTCCTCTATAACTCTTGTATCCTTGGTAAGGAGTATTCCTCATTTGTGGTTGTATGTAGTGATTGGCCGGTTGCCCTTGTTCCTGAATGATAGCATTGACAGCCGCTCTGCTTTGTACCTTTGTGTTATAAGGACAGGTCTCCGTAGTGTGGTCCGCTGTATGGCAAATGGTGCAATACATCTGATTCAAAGCGCATGCTGAGCTTCTGTGTCCTGTGTTTTTACATTTAGTACAGTAAATTTGTTTTAGAGGATCTTCATTTGAATGCTTGGATGCCTTCAACCACTCTAAATCTTTAGTGAATCCACCCACTTTATTTTCTAACTGTAAAGCCATAGCGATTAACAAAGTAATGACGTTGTCTGGTAAATTGGCATGCGCTGGTGGTAACTGCCGTAGATGAGTCTGGAATAGAGTGGCATAGGCTTGTACATTCTTGTGTGGCTTCTGCATGTTATTCTGCAGGTAATCAAAAATTTATGTTGGTTTTTTTTTTTAACCATAATCGTTGCAAAAATGCGTTCTTCACATTATCGTACTGCTAGAAATGATTCAAATCATACTCGGTTAACCAGCGCACAGCTTCATTAACCAAAGTTGACTGGAACACGATGGCTTTATAAGCAGGGTATGTTGGGTAATTCAAAACTGCATAATTAATTTCAAATGTCTGCACATGCACATCGGGATCATCTCCCCGAAAACCTCCAAATTTTGTGTATGTGACTCCGGCTGGCACCGAACGCGATGGAATAATCTATTGCTACTGTTGTTGTTGTTGTTGTTGTTGTTGTTGTTACTGATGTTGTTGTTGTTGTTGTTGTTGTTGTTGTTGTTGTTGTTGATGTTGTTGTTGTTGTTGTCAACTACTCATGTTGCTTGAATTTTGGGGAAGTATTTCTTGATGTTCCTGGGCCGTATGGTCACTTTGCCAACTTTTTCGTCCTAAGATATCTCTGAACCGATTACTTAGCTCAAAATCTAATAGCTCTTTCTCAACTTTAGTGTCAAAATTGGTTGAACTTGCACCTAAAACTGCTGAATGCAGTAAATTCCCGTCGAACACTACCGCACTATCACCGAAGATCACCGAATTATCACCAAAGATCACCGAATTGTCACCGGATAATGTTGAATTGTCACCACACTGCATCGAAGTACAACCAAAAACTAACGTATTATCTTCAGAATGTATCGGACTATCACCGGAACGCACCAGATTACCTCCGCAATCTATCGAACTGCTTCTACACATCACCAAATTGCCACCGGAATTTTCATTGGCTTGCTCGACTGGACCGTCTGAAATTGAACTTGGTTGTTCTTCACTTCTACCACCAGAGGGTGTTCCTAATGAACTCGGAACTGCCCAGGGATGTTGATCACTTTGGTATTTGGGATAAGATTTGCTGGAACGTGTTACCGGCATATATCAAAGGATTCTTCTTCGACCCTTAACCTTTTCTTCAACTAGCTACTCTATTTCCCACATACGGCACCAGTGTTAAATTGTTGTTTTATCTTATTTAAACTACTATGTCCTAGGTTCTTGGGATGGTTAGGGGTCTGTAAAACAGAGGCCCTGTTTTGTATTTTCCCAATCTACTAATTCACTGTATGCTACTACACTGACTTAACACTTCTGAATTAGACTGTTTATCAACTACTTCTCTGCTCTGTGAATTACAACTTCTTCACCGCAATAACGCATAGACGTGCAACTATGTCACTTAATTGCAATATTGTCTTATCTTAACACTTCAACAGAGACTTAAGTAATTATTGAACTGTATTAACGGGGTTAAAGAATACACAAAGATGTAGACAATGCGACACGCTTTAACTTCAAGTGCTCGCCCAGACCAACAGTCCTGCGTCGACTCTTGTTGTCTTACGCACGCTCCTTTCATTAATCAAAAAGGTTTACAATGTTTGCGCTATGCCCTTTCGGTGTGTGTGCAACTTTTTAGAATTACATTTCTTCTATGCTAAATATGATAATTCCATTCCCGCGGCTAACAATGGCGATTTTCATAAAATTCAAATTTTTCAAAAAAAATGCTATTTTCAGTTCCCACCTAAGTCACACAAAAACACGATTTTCAGTTGGCTCAAAATCGCAATTTTCACAAATCATAATTTTCAGTCAAAAACACGATTTTGGGAAAACATGATTCTCAGTTGGATCAAAATCACGATTTTCACAAATCACGACTTTCATCATTGTTTTTTCTAAGAATAATGTGTTGATTTTTAGATAGACTAATTTGAAGTTGACCCTCAAGTGGGATTAGAAAACCAAGGGGGCTCCAAAGGATTTTGAGCAATATAAAGGGGAATTTTGGGACCATAAGACAAAGCTTATGAACTTGAGATCTTGCAGACACCTAGGCAAGGATAGACAAAGCATTAGATCTTCTAAGGAAAGTGTCAACCATATAGCTAAGTCTTGGGCACAACAACTAAGTGTTTATCCATACGTACTAAGTCCAGACACAAGTGATTCAGAAATGTCTTTTAGCATGGGGAAACCTACAAGTAACTTAAGCACTGCCTATTTACAAACACTAGAAGATCCCTATAAGACACAATTGGAGTATGTCAGGACCACTCGAATAGGTGCATGCATCTATGAGGATGGCTTGAGGCGATCAGTGGTCCAAATCAAAAATTCAAGTCAACCCTTTGGACTTGAACACCCAGTGGTCAAGTTCGAAGAGGGTTCATACATTGATAAGGAAGGAACCATGTATGTGGTCACCAACTTACCAAACAGGACACATGAGTTTGGAAACATTATTCCTGAGAGTGAGATAGGAGACCTAGAGCAAGGAGATGTAGGACGAGAACCCAAGACTCCTAGAGGTAAGTCAGTTTTGACTAAAGTGATCACTCCAGATTGGATCCTGCAAGACAACAAAAGCATAGAACTATTCTTGAATAGAGAAACAAAGGAAGTCTTTTGGAGATTCAAAATAGATCAATCTAGCCCAATAGTCATCATCTACGAGTTCGCATAGAACTATTCTTGAATAGAGAAATAGAGGAAGTCTTTTGGAGATTCAAAATAGATCAATCTAGCCCAATAGTCATCATCTACGAGTTCAAGGATTCGGAGACACCAGGCAAAGTTTTCTACCTTGAGAACATGTTAGAAAAAATGTTCTTGGTAACAGAACATGATAGGCATGCATACACTTGGAAGAGTGAATTGATTTCCCCTCCACCCAGATCCAATGTTTCCCATGGCCTCCAAGGGGTAGGATCATCCCAGGCTCATGAAACCCAAAGGGAAAGAACTAGAGAGAGACCTGAGGTAAGATTTACACACAATGTGGGTAGAGACAGATCAAGATTTGAAGGTGGAAGACCTGATAGAGAGAGACATCAAGCACATAGGCATCAATGAGATGAACATGATTTTCCATTGCCTAGACCCCAAGAGTACCCAAGAACCTTTAGACCCTCTCAAGTGGTCAAGACAATGAAAATTACTTTGATGGGTCAGGAGATCCTTATGATCATGTGGCCGAGTTCAAACAAGTGTTAAGAGCTGAACAGATTGAGGACTTGTTCACCCAGTTTGAGGCATTTGGTTTGACTCTCAAGGGTACTACCTTAGCTTGGTTTCAACCGTTGAACAACTATAATTACCAAAGCATAGGTCAACTGCTAGAAGAATTCATTGTAGAGTTCTCCAAGAGTGGCATGAGGCATAACACATCATCCTTGATCCACAACTTCAAGCAAACACCCCAAGAAACAGTGCGACTAGCAGGAAGAAGGTTCAGATAGTACATAGAAAGATGCCCTGTGCCAGAGCTACTCACACCGGCCAAACAAGTGGCCTTGTTTTTAGATGGCTTACTAAGCACAAAGTTGAGATCATATGTGTACTTGAAAGAGCCTAGAACCATAGAAGAGTGTGTGTGAATGTGCATTGACATAGAAGATAACTTAGGTGAGGAGTTAGGATTATCAAAACTCTATAAGGATTCTGATGGCTCTACTATTCATACCTCCAGGACCTCCACTTAGATAGATGAGATAGTTGAACAAGTTGTCAAGAAGCTAGGAGTCCAAAATAGACAAACACCAAGAGTCACCTCATTGAATCGATGTTACACTTGTGGAGGGGACCACATGGCTGATGTTTTGCCCAATCCAAAACCAGAACGTGAGAGGAAGGAATGCCCCATATTGCATTATTGAGAGGAAGTACACAAACCACACGGCTCAAGATTATCCTTACAATAGGCAGGATGTTAGAAAAACTTACCAGCAACCTTACCAACATGGTAGGTATCAAAACCAATACCAACAGCCATATTATCGACCACAACAACAATATCACACACCATATAGGCCACAACCAATCCGAGGAAACCAACCACCAGCTCCTACCAATGTGATTCCAATTAAGGATGCAATGGCAGAAGAGAACCTTAATAAAGCATTGGTGTCAGTGACTCCTTTGGTCTCAGAAAATGACCATCATGCTCAGAATTCTGACTGCTTCTATGAAGATAGTCCACAAGCTTATTACACAAAGTCACCTGAGCATAGTGAGACATATCCTTATCACTATGAGGCACCACCTATGGAACAAAATTGGGAGCCCGAATACTCCAATGTCATGTATACAAATCCTAACCCTACGCCCCATTTGAGACAAATGAGACCACAAGCCCCTAGAGGACCATGTTTGCGATGTCAGGGTGACCATTTCATTTGTGAATGTCCCCACTCACCAACTCTGGACAAGGACAAAACATCACAATACAAGTCTTTTGCCCTGAGTGCGGCAAAGAACATCTTCCTGGAGATTGCCCAAGAAACCCCTCTAGTGCACCCAAGGTTACACCCATTAATGTGGTAGGATTAGTGGTGGATTCAAGTGCTAATAGCAGTAATGTGGCTCCTATACAAGCAGTCACTAGAGCAGAAGCCTTAAAACAGGATAAATCAGCTGAACAATCAGAGTCAAGTGAATCCGGAGAGCCTAATTAAAGGAAAACAAGAACATGGGAGGATACCAGGGAGAAGGCCAATTGCAAGTGAAATAAAAAGTTATCGGAACTAGAAGAAAGCCTAAAAGAAGAAAAAACAAAGATAGAAGACATTGCATCTCAAAGTCCCTTGCATGCTCAAACTCCATCCACACCACCTCATGCCACCCCACCACCCATTGTACATGATGTTCAAGGCCTACCAGGCTCGACTTCAAGAAGGGCCTACAGCTGCAAACCTAGACAAGAGCTACCCTAAAGCAGATTTAGAGATTGAACGGACGAAAATGTGCATGAAAATAGTAGAGCTATCTCAGGCTATGCTCGAGACCAGTCAATCATTCAATCAGACAAACTCTGTCAAACCAGATTTGCATTTTCAGGGCTTACTAGAAAGATTAAAGCAGTTGGTGAACAAGCCCCAGGTTTCTTTACCTCCATAGGCTCAACCAGTAGTTGAAAGAGAAAGCTCACCACCAATGAAAGCTTGTGTTCCTGATTCTGTGGATGATGGAACACCTCTTTCAATTCAGTAGCACTCTCAAGAATTCTTGTGGGAAATACAAGAAGAGAAATGGGCTATGGAGACCAAGTAGAGCAACAAGAAGATGAAAGATTAGATTTTGAATCTAATATTTTAGAAGAACTGCCACAATTCGTAGGCCCATGGGAATCTGAATCTCTTCAAATCAGAGCTCCCACAATATTGGTAAGACATGAAGACTCAATGGTTCCAAGCAACACTGATGTCATGAAGAACATTAAGATTCAGTGTAATCTTATCGTAGAAGAGCTTCTCAAAGTAAAACCAGAGCTATGGAAACATGTGGTGAATCAGGTTCCTGAACTTGATTCCAAAATGCAACAAGCCAGCTCTAAGCAAAAAGTACTAGAGATACCTTTAGACAAGATAGGAGACATGAGTGAGGGAGAAGAAGATACTACTTATCTTCCAATCCCCTACCAAGGTTACACAACCAAAGCGATCGTAGATTCAGGTGCTAGTGTTGCAATTGCTACCACCTCCTTGTGGAAGCAATGGGGCAAACCCGCATTAAGACCAACTAGAATGAAGCTTCAAATGGCAGATGGCCATGTTGAAATACCTCTAGGATTCCTAGAAGGGATAACTCTAACCACATGTGGTGCAGAGTTTGAGCACACATTTGCTATATGTGACTTTGAGAAAAATAATGTCTATGAGATGATCTTGGGAAGGCCTTGCTTCCTGATCTACATTTTGTAACTTTGCTTCCAATATGCTATGAGCCTCCTGTAAAGTCTGAAATTGTGTTTGGAGGTTGGAATTCTCCTCTTCTAGTGTAGCAAGACGATGTTCTAGCACTTCAGAGTGCTCTTGCAATCGTTGGTTATGTTGTTGGAGCTGATTGTATTATGTTCTTAATTGTGATAAACACGCGAGCATGGTGTCAAATGCATTACCTATAGATGAAGGTGTATTTTGTACAGTGGAAAATGCAAGGGGAGGCGATTGGGGAATGGGAAGAGTGAATGTTGTGTCTATTAGATATGTGTGTGCAGGTGAAATTGGTGGAGGAGGGATGGGGGAAGGTGGAAGTGTGGGGGGAGGGGGAGGTGTCGTCGATGGTGAAATGTCCATGCTCTCAATCGGGGAGGTGAGAGTGGTGGCTACCATATATATCGGAATGGCAGGTGGTGTTTGTGTGATCATGGTGAATTGGTGTGGTGTGGATGTTGGGAATGGGATCGATGAGAAGGGTTGAGCTATGGTTTGAAACATTCTAGAAAGGAAACCATGGACAGATTGAAGGACAGGTGGGATGGGGGTGGGAAGTGCGAGCCTGGTGGCGGAAAGGTTGCAAAAGGGGGTGTGGTGATAGGGAATCCGAGAAATGTGGATCTAGTATCCGGATGGCCGATGACAGAGGTCATGGAGGTTGGTTGTCCTATGGCCATCTCCATGAGAGATTCGGTTGATTCAGTTGTGATGGTGGTGGCATGATAGACAAGGTTTTCAAAGGAGGAGAACAAGGTTGAGTTGGAAGTGGGAGTACGGAAGAGGAAGGTTTGCTACGTGGGTTGGGTAGTCAAGGTTGTGTCTTCAGCTGCTATTCGAGGAGGTGATGGTGGGGGGTTGGTGGTAGTGGCTCAGTGTACTCTTCAATTGTGACTGTGTGTTCTTGGCCAGAAGTTCTTGCTTCTTGGGAGGTTGTCTCAATTGGTTCAGATGTAATAATAGGTTCTTCCGTAGTAGTAATGGGAATCTGGATGTTTTTATTGGATCGTGGTCATGTTTGGAATCTTCATGGATTGTATTGTACAGGAGGTCTCTATATCATTGATCGAACTGCTTCCACTATACCATAAGTTTTTGCCATCAATATGAGACCCTCATTGCATTCAGAGTTGACTCCAACTTCCTCCAAAAGTTGAGCCATGAGCATTCTACTGTTCTGTTCATTGAGCAATTGTTGTGCCCGCACTCGCTCCATGATCTTGATACAACCTCCAAAGTACTGTTGTATATGCTAGGGCTCTTATGGTTTCTTCTTCTTCTGCTTCTTCTTCGCCCTCTTCTTCTCCTTGTGGGTGTTCTAGTTGTTGAGATATAGTTCTTTGCTGAGCATCATCCCAATGCACATAGTGGCCAAGTAACATGTAGATCATCCGATACTCCTTGTGGGGCCTCTCCGGATGTGAGACTTGAGAGATGATCTACTCTCAAGTGAGTCTTGCCCTTCCTCACCACTATCTCAAAGTCATATTCCATTAGTAAGAGGAACCATCTTACTAATCTACCTGTATTGCAGGGCTTTTTTACCAAGTACAATAGAGCTTGATGATCAATAAAAAATTTAAACGTATTTGCAAGCAAATAGTGTCTAAACTTTTTAACTACATATACCATGCCTAATATTTCTCGTTTGGTAGTGGTATAATTTTGTTCAGCTACATTCAGTTGTCTACTAGCATAGGCAATTGGAAGATCCATATTACCTTCGCGCGTAGGTTGTGCAAGTACACACCCAATAGCATAATTGGATGCATCCACGTGAACATGAAAGGGTTGTGGGAATTGATCATGCAAATCATCCACAAATTTAATGGGAGGGGAAGCTTCTTTCACTCGCTTTTTCCTTACCCTGGGAGGTGGCTTCTTTTCCCGATTTTGTGAATAGCCTCTCCAATCTGTCTAGCAGTCCATCAAAATGCAATTGAGTCATAGCTGATCTACAGCAATTGAAGAGGCGACTGGTTTCAAACATGGTTTGAGCTAATTCTACCATCTTAGCACAAAGCTTGGTTTGTTCAACCTCTAGGTCAGCTCTAAAGTAACACTTTTCATGATCTGTTACATTTGGCCCTTCTTGGATTTTGGCGTGATATGCTCTAAGCATCATGTCTATGTCCTCGGGAGTGGGATCTGAGAAGATTGATCCTACTCGGGGTGGAGGGTGGGTTATGTGTGGTGGATTATATGGTTGTGGGATGGATAGTGATGAGGATGGTGATGGGGTTGATGTGTGAGAGTGTTTGAGATGTGATTTCAATTATTTTGGCCTTGGTTTCTCTCAGGCTTTCCTCGAGTTTGCTCATGTTCTTTGCATATTGCCTTTTCACATGTTCACTACTTTCTCTCCAAGCTCTTGTCCTCTTCTTATTCTGACTCTCGATCTCGCTAACCTCATAATTCTTTTCCTGGCCTAAGTCTTGGTTTTTCTTAAGTGCCATAGCTCTCGTGATGACTTGCATTGGGGCCGTGGAAGTCACACTTCCCGTGGAGTCTACCACCAACCCAATAATGTTGATATGAGTGTTTTTTGGCATATTGGTGGGTGGTGTAGCTCAAGCATAAGCACCACCTCCTTTACTTGTCAATCCACGAAGACGTGAGGATTGGTATGAAGACCTTGAGCGAGTGAAGGCACAAGTGCGTGAGTGAAAGCACACAAGCATGCAGACACATACACACACATGTGCATACAGTAAGATCAAAGAGAGGATTAATGGAAAGCTTTCAATTGCAAAGGAACTCTCTTACAAAAGCTCTATTCTCTAACAAGCTAACCCCAAAAATGAGATCTCTAGCTCTTTTTATAGTTTTTTGATTGGTTTTGGCTCTGTCCAGACCCAGTGTCCGGCCTAGTTAAAAATTAGGTTCTATGGCTTATTTGAGGGCTCAAACAAAGTCTGAAAATTATGAAAATTGGTAGGATGATACTTCTAATACTCCTCAAGCTCGAGGACTCCTTGGCTTGAACAAAATGGAGTTATAAAAACATGAAATGGTATTTACAATGGCTTTTAGTGATGAAATTCACTATTTTTATAGGGATTTCTTCTGAAAATTTGACATACACTTCTTGGATCTCCCTAGTTGCTCCCTCTTCTTGTGTGTCCACTCTTTTGATGTGCTTCCATGCTTGTGTTTGACCTTAAGTTCCAACACTCCCCCCCTCTCGAGTCTGCCATCCCTGATAGACCCTTGTTGTAGTCGTTGTTCCATGTAGTTCTTTGAGAGGTAGTGTCCATCCTTTGTATGTGCTTCTTCTTTAGATTCTAGCAAGAATGTGTCGTTGTGAGCTTCCAAAAACTCCTTGTTGGACAAAAGAGGTTTTCAAGGTTGAGTTTGCCTCCTAGGTAGTGATGTTGTCCCCGTGATGTCCTCTAGAGCTTCCAAAGATGATGTTCATAGTAGTTATGCCAAGTACTCATAACCCATAGTGAATGATGGGTAATTGTGTTAGTGCATGGGTTGAAGAAAAGATGTGCCTTGTGCATGGCCTTGTAATGTGGCCCTATGCATGCTTACTTGGAAAATGCATTGGAAGAAGTATGGTGCAAAAATTTGAGGTTTTGAGCTAAGTGCTCACTTGGAAAATGCATTGGAAGAAGTATGGTGCAAAAATTTGAGGTTTTGAGCTAAGTGCTCAAGGGTATGCTGATGAAGAGGTTCCCTAATCTATCATGGTCATGGTATTGCCAAAGTAAGGATTATTACCATGGTGAATGGTCGATCGATGTTCATCTCTTCATGTTGTACACCCAACATTGTGATGGACCATGGGATGTTCTATCATTGTCAATGAATGCCCTTTTGATGGTCCACTGTTGAGATTCTTCGAGTGCCTGGTCCTGTCCCCCCTCTTAAAAGCAACATTTTCCAAATATTGAGACTTGAATTTCTTTACATTCCTTGACAAATAGCATTGGGTAACTATACCAAGCTTAGTTTCACATATTCTCTTTAGCTCTCCATAAGTAGGAGTCTTCTCACCCAGTATACATACAAGGATTTGTAGGGTATCCGAACTACCCCTTGCAGATATATCCTTGGATTCCCTTGTACAGATAGTAGTAAATCATCTCTCAAGTTGCGGACCTTCAAGCTCTTCCCTCCTACCATGGTAAGGGGGAACAATAGTTGTGGATGCCATGTTCATGCCAAGTTCTGGACATCTACCATATAAGGCAACAATCATCTCGTCTGCTAGCCGAGATATACTTATATCCAAACTGATAAATGCCCAGTCATCAACGATTCCACCTTCAACTAAGCATGACTCATTCATGTTCCATGAGCCAAACCTGGGAACAAACTCTCTTTTTTTTTCCTTTTCTCTCCCTTTTTTTTATATAACAATGTCACAAACAAGAAGACAAATGTTAGTATCAGAAAAAATAGTTGACATATGTCAATGTGCTCTTGTGCATGGGACTCTCAAATGTGTCTATGCATGGCCGTGTAATGTGGCCCTATATTAATGCATACTTTGGAAATGCATGACCTGAATGGTGCAAAAGACAGGGTTGTGCAAGAAGCACATGGTTGTGGTCCATCAAGGCTTTCGATATTACTTGCAGATGTTGATGCCATCTTTGTTGGAGGTATCCATTGGACCTTGAAATGATGTAAGCCATGGATTGTGGACTGACAACTGATCATTCTTCGATATGGGGATCCATTTGAGAAGAGTGTTTGACTACGAAGTGATCACCTTTGGCCGCTTCATGTTTGGAAGGTTTCTTGATTTTTGCATCCCTTGTGGTTGGCTCTTTGGTTTTGTAGAGGCCCTGGGTGTTTTTGGCTTCCAGACACATATCCTTGATAATTGTTTTCTTATCGTTGCCAAAGAGCTTAGGTGATCTTCTTTGGCTCTTTGTTCTGCGTTCTGACCCTTGCCTTTCCTTGACTTCTTTGTTGAAACTTTAGGCGTGTGGGAGAATATACGTTATTGTGTACGTAAGAGATACTTGGATACCCATATGCGTGACTGACCTTGTTGAGCTGCCACTAATTTCTTAGGCACCCAAACCTATCAGATACCTTGTGGTTGAACCTATCCTAGTTGCTTGGTTCTTGTTTTGGCATGGTTGGCCTACCCAGATGGGAATTGTTGTGGCAAGGCTAGTGGTTGCTCTCCTTTTTGTACCCAGATCTACTTCATGCTCGACACTACTTTCTTCTTGAAATCATGTTGTCTATTTGATACATTAGTTTTCATGTATTGTTTCTCGTCCTTGTGTGATTGAACTACTACAGATGGCTGAGACTTTGTACAAGAAGGGAGTCTCAATGGGTCTCCGACTCTTTTGTTGGAGGCAGCATCCTTCTACATCATAGAGCTTTGGACACATACAACTTCTTCTTCTGTAAGATTAGTCCTAAGAGAATGTGTGACACCATGATCTGTGAGCAAGCAGTTTTCTAACTCTAATGTAATGCATTGTTCATGAACCCAAACTTGAAGAAGTTGGCTCCTTAGGTTTAAGCTGACTGCATGGTCATAGATCCAATCTTGTCCCAAGACAAGTGGCTCTATAAGGTCCTCATCGTGACACACTAGCATTTTGACTATCATTGGAACATCTTGAAGGTAGATGGGAAGTTCCACCTCGCCCAAACAAGGGGTTTCCACACCTCCCAATCCTATGAGATAGGTTTCTATGGTATTGATGTTCAACTACAAGTCTTGGCAGTAGGAAAGTATAACTGCACTAGTTGCTTCACCTGAGTCAATCAATGCTTTCACAGTCCTCACACTCTTTCCTTGTCCTATCTCTATGGTCACAAAGGGACGTCGGTCAATTATTCAAGAAGTAGTTTTGCTTGATTTTTGGCACATGTCCATGTGATATTTTGGGGCTTTTGGGTTGACATCTAGACCTAGTTGGCTTAACTTATTTTTCCTAATTCGTTCTCTAGCTTCTGCCTGTGCTTCTTCTCTCATCCTTAACTCTTCTTCTTTTTGCTTCTTAGCAGTGTTGAGTCTCATTAGCATATCCTTTGTAAGAGGTTCTTGATACAGCTTGACTCGACATCCACTAATATAATTTGGCAAGATGTCACCTTCTAGGGTGGCCAATTGAACCGCACCACTAGTGGAAATTCTATTAATGATCATGGGTCCATACCCTCTTTTTTCCAATTTATGAGCATGTTGTTTTAGTGTATAAACCAACACTAGGTCTCCCTCTTTCAATCCTTTATCCTTGATGTGTACATCAAAATAAGCCTTTTGTCTTTTCTTTGCAGCATACATGCCTACTGCCACTCATAGCCGTGTCTCACCTAAGCATTCTAGATCAAAGATTCTAGAGGACAATGCATGTCCATTCCACTTGTGCTCTTGTGCTACTTTTAAAGTTGGGATCAGGAAGTCCAATGGTAGCACCACATTTTGTTCGAAGACCATCTGAAATGGGTTGGCATTGAGTACCATTTTATAGGCAACTCGGTAAGCCCAAACAGCATGATGAAGTTCTTTATCCCAATCCGAGCGTTTATTATTGACCAGTTTAGTCAAGACATTACATAGGATCTTATTTGTGCTCTCGGCCTGTCCATTAGCTTGTGGATGATGAGCAGACTTTTATGTATCACCAAGAATTCTTCGAGAAGATTTTCAATGACTTCGTTCAAGAAGTGCATACCTCTATCACTTGCTAACTCTATTGGTAACCCATATCTGGTGAACACATTCTCGAATAAGAACTTAGCCATCGTTTGAGCATCATTCTTTGTCGTGGCTTTCACTTCCACCCACTTTTTGAGGTAATCTGTGGCTACAATAATGTACTCTACATGGGAGTTTCTAGCTGGGGGGTTGATAGGACCGATGAAGTCTATACCCCATTTTGAGAATGCCCCCATCATTGGTCTCAAGGGCATCTCATCCTTTCTAATTGGATATTGTGTGCATTGGCATGTATCACATTTCTTCACATAGGTATGTGCATCCATATGGAGAGTGAGCCACCAAAGTCATGAGAATAAAATGGTCTTAATTACTCGGTCAGGACCAAAATGTCCACCTGCAACACCGCTATGTGTTGTTTCTAAGACTTTCAAGTAGTCTGATTCATGAACGCACAATCTTAAGTAACCATCTTTTCCTCTTTGGTATAGGTTGTCTCCAACTAAGGCATAGTCTTGAGCCTCTTGCTCCATGCTTCGTTTCCTTGCTAGATTAGGCTCATTGGGTAAGGTTCCTGATTTCATAAATTCTACCAATGGAGCATCCCAATCTGGAACTAATGATACATGATAAAGGGTAGTGTGGAAGGGGAATCAAGCAAGAAAAGAAGAAGAAGAAGATCAAAGTCGAAAACAGGCAACCCCACTGAATACAACAACCCAGATATGTGATATACGGAATACCAAGGGGCAAAACAGAAGCAAAAGACATAGATCAGATAAAATAACAAATTCTCTGACGGTCCTTATTGCTTCTCCGACCACTGGGTGCATGTATTCAGAACTCTTAAAGCAAGCCGAAGACAGAAGCAAAGGAAAAACCTCGGATAAGATAACCAAATATCTGACGGTACTTATTGCTTCTTCGACCACTGGATGCGTGCACTCAAAAGACTTAAACAAGCAGCCAATGAGAAGCTAAAGCCTATCAAGGGACGACAGAGACAAAGAGGGGGAGAAAGTTGCAGAGCAAAGGAGTAAAAGAGAAGAGCCCCAAAATTTTCAAATTAATGGGCATATTTTTCTTCTTCAAAGTCCTAGAGAATTCCCTCAAGCCATGTAAATGCACTAGAGGAGTCCTCTAGTTGCATAATCCCAATTTGTTGTAAAATATCCCTTGTAAATTAATAGGAAATTCACTTTTTTGGAATAAAGTGCCGGTCTCTTGTGTGAAAGGACCAAACTTAGGGCACATGTATATAAGTCACTTTGTGACTCTTTGTAGAGACTTTTGCCATTGTGAAGAAGGAGCTCTCCAAAATTTCGAATTTGCCTCTTTCTTGCAGATTTTCATCTTCTCTTTGATCTTGTATGTGTGTATAATACTTGGAATGTGTGTGTAGGACTGTTGTCTACCCCTCCCCACTGTTTTTGAGCTACTGTAGTGTGTGTGTGAGCTTGTAGGAGTTGTGGTGTGAGTGTGGGTGCTTCCCACCATTCACTATTTTGGTCATAACTTGAAGCAAAGTTGTCAGAATTGAGTCACTTCTAATAGATGCGTCTTGTCGAGAGCTTCGAAACGAGTACCCTATTGACTATATTGAGAGTTTGGAGCTGGGAGAAATACTAGATTTTCTGAAAACTGCTAAAGAGGTATCGTGGCAGACACTTTCAGTTTTTCAGTGAGTTTGAGAGGTGGATTAGTCTTTTCTCATTCATAGCAGTTGAACCACTTCATGTTCCATCATGTGTGCACATGTCCTCATACACTTGGTTAAGTCGTTCGATCGGATTGACATTTAAATGTGTGTTAATTTCCCACTATATGCACTTGTGTTGCAATAGAGGTATAGTCTCATTGGCACGAGTCCTTGAGTCTTCTTGACTCAAGTACACACATTTTTGGCGTCGTTGCCAGGGAACACTCAGCCAAGGTGCCTTCGTGATGGTTATAGATCGAGTGTGATGGAATCGTACTTGTAGAAGTGAACTCGTTCTGTGGCAAGTAGTCAATCACTTCAGCACTTATTACTTCACATCCCCAAGGTGTGTGTCATGAGTTTTTAGGTTTAGGGTTAGTAGGAAGGGAGAGAACTAGGAGTTAGGGTTAGGTGAGAAGGAGAGGAGAAGTGAAGAGAAGTGAAGTAGGAGTAGGCCAAGACCACTAAAAAAAGCCCAAAAATTATCTACAATTTCTGTCAAAAAAGGTATAAAAGCCAAAAAATTGACTCATTTGATACTTCACTGCACTCTGGTATCGTCTGCGAGCAACGACCGGTATCGTGGGAGGAGTATCGTGCATTTCAGACCTTCAAAGTTAGATTTTGAGCTAAAGGTGCAAGCAAGGTAGCACTAAGGTAAGATTCCACAAAATATATTGAATAAAAATACTCTAAAATGCACAAACGAGTAAGTTAAGGCATGCGTGATATCGTGGGGGGGAAGACTGTGGATTTTTGAATTTCATTGAAAGGGACAGTGGATTAGGATTGAAGAGGTGTATGAGAAGAGCAAGGGGGTGCAAAGCTTTGTGAGTTTTTAGTCTATTTGGCTTGAGTATCACGATCGGTTGAGTTTTGGTATCGCGATACCAAAATTCCCTTGTATTGCGATACGTGCCAAGGTATCGTATCATTGGATACCAGTCTTGGTATCGCGATACCAATCTGGTATCGTGTCGCCAAGTTGGTATCACGATCTCACTTTACCCAGTAGTATCGTATCGTTACTTACTGTGGTATCGTATCGTCCACTTGCCTGATTCGTATCGCGATACCATCTTTAGTATTGTATCGCCTTGGTTCTCAGGTATCGTATCGCGAGGACCTTGGTATCGTATCGTCCATGATCGTGGTATCGTATCGTTAATCCCAGAAGTATCGTATCGCCACTTTCTAGTGTAGTATCGCGATACCATAACTAGTATCGTATCGTACAAGTTGGTGGTATCGTATCGCCACTTGTCTTGGTATCGTATCGTCTCATTGTCGGGAGTCGTATCACGATACCAAGTGGATATCGTATCGGCGTATGTTCTAGTATCGTATCGCTTGAGCAATCTGGTATCGTATCGTGGGGCTTCCAGTATTGTATCGTGTGAAAGAGGTAGTATCATATCGTGGCCAAAATCAGTATCGTATCGTCTCGGTGCTCAGGTATCGTATCGCGAGGATTGTTGGTATCGTATCGTGGCACGAGTTCAACATCGTATCGCCTGCTATAGCAAGTATCATATCGTGTAGATTCCAAGTATCGTATCGTGGCCAACTCGGTATCGCCCAGTGCAATATCGCCTGGAAGTGGTATCGGCCAGTGTGGTTGAAGCATTTTGTCAGGTAACTTGAGCCTTTGGAGAAGCCACTCAAGGAGAGCCTCTGAGACTTAGAGAGTCTTAGGAGGGTGAATGAACTTGAGGTCAGGGAGAGTGCTAAGTAGCCGAAGAAGTGTCATATCTTCTGTGGGAAGTGCTGCCCAGGTTAGTCACCACTCTGCCTATTCAGAGACCTCTAGTGACTCTGAGGAGGAAATACCCATGGCTTCGGAAGACATGCAGGGTCCAACTCCAAGTAGAATTTTCATGACTACTATAGAGGGAGAGTATCGTACTTCCTTGCAGTATGTGTCTACCAATGCCCAGGAGATCCCCATCTACCTGGATGGCTTAAATAGATATGTGGCTAGGATGGTAACTTCCATGAATGCCACAATCGTGCCTCAACCTGCTATCAAGTACGAAGGAGGAGCATACGTGGACAAAATTGGTCACATCTACATCGTGACTGAATTTCTTGAAATGATCAATGAAAGGGGAGAATTAGTGGAACGAGAAAACTCCGTAAGAACAAACCCTGAAGAGCTAGTGACTACCCCTAGAGGCAGATCCCAAGTAACTCGAGTCTTGAGAGAAGACTTGATACCTCAAGACGACTATTTATTGGAAGTCTATATGATCCATGGATCAGACTTACTGCTTCAAACAGACTTACCGGCTCCAGGGAGAGAAGAAAGCCCCATGACATTTTATGAGCTAAAGGATCCGGAAGATGAAGCTAGACTCACATACTTGGACAAAAATCAAAGGAGATATTGGCCAGTGAGTGCCTTAGACAATGCTCGGCTGAGATACATGGGTATGCCTGTATTCCCTCAGAGAGATCAGGCAACTACTTCGCAAAACCCTTTTGGAAATCAACAAGAGATAGAACATACCACGTCAGGACAGACCAGCCAACGAAGTGTGCCAAACCGTACTCATGTGCAATTCACAACTCCAGGAGTGCAAACACATAATCAAGCCCACACAGGGGTAGGTAATCAGTACCGACCACCCATAAGACCACGACCACCAGTAGGAGGGCAGCCGGGAATGCCCCTAGTTAGACCAGCAGTCCTTGTCTTCCCTCTAATGCCGAGACCGCCTGAACCAATGAGAAGATTGAGACATATACAAGTGGCCAAGTGTGTAAGAAATCATTCTGATGGATTAGGAGAACCTTACGATCACATTGCCGAATTTAAACAAATTCTAAGGGTAGAACAAGTAGACGACTTCTTTGTGCAATATGAGTCTTTTGTACTCACCCTCACAGGAACGGCTCTAACTTGGTTCCAGCCATTGGACCCTAATCAATTTGGGAACATGGAGCAATTCTTTCAAGAATTCATTGGGGAATTCACGAAGAGAGGGATCAAACACAATTCCGTGCCTTTAATCCATAGTTTTAAACAGAACCCTAATGAAACAGTGAAAACAGCAGCCCGAAGATTTAATCAGTATGTGGATAGATGCCCTGTTGTAGAGAGACCAACTCAACAAAAATGATTTCATTATTTTTGGATGGACTCACGAATGGAACCCTAAGGACCTTAGTGTACGTGAAAAGACTACAAACTCTGAGTGAATGTCTTCAAGAATGCATTGACCTAGAAGACAACCTAGCTGAGGACCTCAAGAGTACACCCAGCCCCACTAAATCAGAAGACTCGCGAAGTACCATTACTTCCAACTCTAGTAATATGGAGGAATTGGCTGAATTATTAGCAAAAAAACTAGGAGTCCAGGGACAAAGAACTTATCAACACCCAGCTCAAAGAGTGCCTATGCTACGAAGATGTAGCCTATGTGGAGGAGATCACCCCACACACATGTGTGTGCGAGGAGGGACCGGTGCACATCAAAACTACGCGTACAACAGATAGCACCAACCAGGAACCGCTTTGTACTACCACATAGAACAAAAATACACTAATCACACCACTGAAAGTTGTCCATTCAAGCAAGCAAGACCATTCCAACCACCACAGTATCGACCATATGGATATCCACCTAGAGAGCAAGGCAGAGAGATGCCCAGATACTATCCAACACCAGCAGGAGTATCAAGACCATATGAACAAGCACCATATCCACCACCATAGCCAGTGTTAGGACCACAACTGTCACAACCTCAACAAGTAGTACCTGTGAAGTATACTCAGCCCGAAGAGAATTTGGAGAGAGCCATAGTGCCAGCATCATCTACAATCAATGAGGAATCAGCGAACCCTGGATATGAGCTGCCACCAGGAGATTACTACCCATATGAAGCCAATATGTTAGATTACAAACCAACCTATGATTCAGCTTATTATGGATATGGAAACTATGACCCAAGCTATGGCACGGAGGTCACAACTCTAATGTATACCACTCCTAAAGCACAACCACCCATGAGACCAACCATTAGACCACCTGTACCAAGAGGACCTTGTTATAGGTGCGGAGGATACCATTTTATTAGAGAGTGCCCTCGACCTTACAATCCACCACCACCTAGGACTTGGGAAGGATATTGCAGTGATTGTGGAAAGGAACATCTTTTCAGAGATTGCCCTAAGAATCCAACCAAAGTCCAGGACACTGCACCTATCAATGTCATTGAAGTGATAGAAGGATCTGGAAGTGATAAGGAATATATTGTGCCATTGAAGGCCATTACTAGAGCTCAGATAAGGCAACAAAAAGGAAAACAACCAGAACGAGAACAAGAGAGCAATAAAACCACAAGTCCAAAAGTTCAGGTAGTGGAAGATTTTGAGGATCCACGCGAAAGTACCCAGAACACCAAAGCACAAAAATGGAAGGAAAGAAGAGAAAAACTCAAAAATAAATGGACAAAAGATGAGAGTCAAAAAAGTAAAAAACAAACCCAAAACAGAAGGGAACATAAAGAAAAAGGGATCCGAGAGGAGACCCCGGTGTCACCACTTATCCAAGAGAAAAAGAAACCAGGATTAATTCTAGCTGACCCAAAACCAGACGACTTAGACATGTGGCTGAAAGCTTACCACCCTAGAATTAAGACTGGGCCGAATATAGAGCAACACGAAAGACTTTACCCACAAGGGGAGCTGGAAAAGGAAAGACTAGTGATATGTAGGAAACTTATAGAGGTAGCACAAGCAACCCTAGAAAAGACTATCCCAGCTCTACCCGAGACAAGGATAACAGATGATCAATACGAGGAATTTGTCCAATCCAAAGGTAAAGAACTCAAGGAGAAGGAAAACATAGATGAGCAAATGGAAACTCAAGAGGAACTTGTGTCAATAATACCGGAATTAGAGGCAGAATGGCCGAAGGAATTATGGAAGAGACTTCGAGAAGAACAATGTAAGAAAAATGGAGTACCAAAACCTCCTTTCGAGGAAATAGATGTAGAAGTTTATCAACCCAGTACCAACTTAGAGGAAGTATATGAGGAAGTATCAAGACTCGATAGAAGAAGGGAGGAAACCTTGAGTATTTCCACCTTACCGAATTACATGGGAGAATACGAAAAGGAGTCTATAATAGTACGAGCACCCACAGTACATGGAAAAGGAAAAGGAAACTCTGAACAAAGTTCACACAATCTAACGGAACTCAAGAAAACAAAAGTACAATGCAAGTTGACTGTGGAAGAGTTGCTTCAACTTAAGCCACAATTATGGAGACAATTAGCAAGCCATTTAGAATTAGAGCCAGAGAAGGAATAAAAGGAAGGAAAGGAAAGAGAGAACACATCTAAAAGACAAATCCCAGTGGATAAAGTGGGAGAGTTTAGTGAAGGTGACGAAGGCAATACCTGCCTGCCTGTCACTTAAAATGGGTACATGACCAAGGCAATACTAGACACGGGAGCTGGGGTAGGAATCGCTACCAAGGAAATTTGGGAGAAATGGGGAAAACCTGCCTTACGACCCACACACATGAAGCTCCAATTAGCAGACGGGCATGTGGAGAAACCCTTAGGAATATTGGAAAGAATCAAATTAACCACCTATGGAGTAGAATTTGAACACACATTAGCCATTTGTAAGTTTGAGAAAGCTAACAACTACGAAATGATATTGGGGCAACCCTTTATGAGACAAATGCGGGTAGTGCAAGACTGGGGAAGAGATTCATTGTACCTACAACATCAAGGAAACACGACCAAGATAAACTTGCATACATTTGCTTATCGAGATGTCCCTCCACTACAGTGGAATCCCATACATAAGGAGGAAGATGACCTATCCATGCATAGTGCTGGATCGAGCGATCAATCTTGGATGCACGAGGATGCTCAGTTATGGATGTGCAAAGAGGCCAAGAAGGAGGAGAATAAAAGACAATTGTGGCCGATAGGACATCCTAACTACCGACCAATAGAGGACCCTGATTACATGCCTCAAATCTTTCCTAATGAGACCTTTGAACCACATGGATGGATGGAAATCTTAGCCACCTTAGATGTGTGCGTGAATGAGGAAGTTTTGACAATGAATGAGTGCATAGATGAGGAAGGCTATGATGTAAATCTTTATATGGTTGTTCTTCAAGAAGTAGAAGAAGGGGAAGTTTTGGAAAAAGAATGGAAAGAGGAATATGAGAGTATAGAAATGGAACCGGAATTCGACTCCGAAGAGAGTTACCTAGACACCATTCAAAGTAAAGAGGGACAACAACCAACAAAGATCTTAGCAATCGAAGCTGCTCCCCTGGTACAAGAACAAGTGGAAGACATGAGCAAGACGGAACCGAACCCAGATCTTTTTGAAGTCCCTGAACATTTTTAAAAATATGAAGTAGAAGAAAGAAAGGTGGCCATTCAAATGCCTAAATGAGAGGCTAGAGATGGAGAAGCATACGACAACAAAGAACAAACGAAAAAGATTGTGGTAACACTGGAAGACAGAGAGGAGCGATGCACATACATAGGCAAAGATGTATCAATTGAAGAGGAAGAAGAACTCATACAACTTATCCAAGAAGATAGAGATGTATTCGCATGGACATACAAGGATCTGAAGGGTGTCGAACCCAGTATTTGTTCTCATCGAATACCAATGACGGTAGACGCAAAACCCTCTAAACAACGCCCTTATACGTATAATGAGGTTTATGAAGCCAAAATTAAGGAAGAAATTGACAAACTACTAGCTGCAAGATTCATATATGAGATAGAACACACCGAGTGGGTATCGCCTTTAGTTGTTGTGCCGAAGAAAAATGGAAAATTGAGGGTGTGCATTAACTTGAAAAAGGTCAATGCAGCCACCATACACGATAGCTATCCATTACCCATCACAGACCATCTATTGGAGAGAGTAGCATGGAAGGAAGTTGATAGCTTCTCGGATGGATTCTCCGGATACAACCAAGTAGCTATTGCTACTGAGGATCAACATAAGACCACATTCGCGACCGAATGGGGAGTCTATGCTTTCAGAGTGATGCCTTTTGGACTCACTAATGCACCTGCTACTTTTCAACGATTGATGTGTCATGTTTTCAAGGAATTCCTGAAGAAGAGCATGGAAGTGTACGTAGATGATCTATGTACATACTCGAATCAAAGACGAGATCACATTCCCGAATTAAGAAGAATATTTAATAAATGCCGTCAGTATCGAAGCCCAGAAAAGTGTGTCTTCATGGTGAGACAAGGGAAGATCTTAGGACACATAGTCTCAAGAAATGGAATATCCACGGATGAGGACAAGATCAAGGTCATTTTAGAGCTTCCTAGACCAAAGAATGCGAAGGAGGTACAAGCCTTTATGGGACATTGTGGATATTACCATCGGTCCATTCACATGTATGCCATAATAGCCAAACCCCTGTATGGTCTCTTAACTCAATTCACTTGGACCGAGGAGTGTGAGAAAGCATTCAATGAATTAAAAAAGAGACTTAGCACAGCCCCAATTCTGAAAACGCCCAATTGGAACAAGTCGTTTCATATTCACGTGGATGCGTCTAATTATGCAATCGGATGTATCTTAGCCCAACCGGCCGATGAAGGAAAGCTAGATCACCCAATTGCCTATGCGAGTAGACAACTAAATCAAGCGAAAAGGAATTAAACCACTATTGAACGAGAAGGGTTAGGAATGGTCTACGTAGTGAAGAAATTCAGACACTATCTTTTAGCCAACAAATTCAAGTTCTTCATAGACCATCATGCCTTACTGTACTTGTTTAATAAACCCTGTAACACGGGAAGATTAGTAAGATGGTTCTTATTGTTAATGGAGTTCGACTTCGAAGTGGTAGTAAAAAAGGGAAACACGCATGTAAGAGCCGACCACCTTTCTAGGTTAACCCACGGAGAACCGCCAAGTGGAATACCCGATGATCTGCCAGATACTTACTTGTTCAATCTGGAAATATGTCCAAAGTGGGCAGAGAAATTAATTCCTATACTCACCCATGGCCCACAACACTCAATCAATAAGAATAGCAAAAAGGAAATTCTTCAATCAAGAAATTTGCACATTATTGCTAGAAGTGTGTACTATAAGGAACCCAATGGAGTGTTGCTAAGATGTGTCGAGGAGGAGGAACAAAAGAAACTAATTGAGCAAGCACATGTGAACAAATGGAGAACACACCAAGGAACGTATGGAACCATCCGGGAATTGAAAATATTAGGAGTGTACTGGCCTGACATGCACAAGGACGTCCATGACTACGTGAGTAATTGTGCAGAATGCCAGGAGACAATCCCGGAGGATCATATGTCCATACCATTTTCAACCATAGCACCCAATTGGAGTCAAACATTGGTTAAATTTCTAAAGAACAGAGAACATGAGGAGGGAATAAGTTTGACTAGAAGACGATCCCTAGAAGAAATGAGCAAGGATTACGTACTTATGGGAAAACAATTGTTTAAGAGAGGAAAGGATAACCAATTACGATTATGCGTGCATGAAGGAGAGTATCTACCCATATTAGAGATGGCACACGCAGGTGCCACGGGAGGTCATTTTTCAGCTGAGAGAACTGTCAAAATGATCATCTTCGCCGGCTTGTGGTGGCCAACTCTACATATGGATGCGGAGACTTATGTACGAAGCTCTGAAACGTGCCAAAGGGCTAAATACCCAATTAGGAGAGATGACATGCCATTAAGACCTATGGTGTGTGCGAGAGCATTCTCCAAGTGGGGTATCGACTTCATAGGACCCATCAACCCACCAGCCAAAGGATCACATGCTGAGTACATAATAGTCGCCACAGATTATTTAACCGAATGGGTAGAAGCAAAAGCTATGAGAAAAAACGATGCTCAAACCACTGCTAAATTCTTTTTTGAGAATATATTCACTCGTTTCAGATTACCAAGTGAGATTGTGAGTGACCGAGGAATGCACTTGCTTAACGAAGTAATAGAATCCCTAATGAATGAATTTTTAGTGATTCACAAAAAATCAGCCCCATACCATCCCCAAGCCAATGGTCAAGCGGAAAGTTCCAACAAGGTGTTATGTGTTGTATTGACAAAGATTGTCAATAATGGGAGGTCGGATTGGGACAAACAATTGCATCATGCAATTTGGGCCTTCCGATTAGCTTACAAGACTGCCATTGGAACTACCCCATTCAATTTAGTGTATGGGCAGAATGCTATTTGGCCGATTGATTTTCTAATCCCAACCTTGAGAGTAGCCCAACAGTATGAATGGAACGGACATGAGTTATCCCAACAACTTGACCAAATCAAGAAGTTACATGAAACTAGGTTACAAGCAGTGGCAAGAATCTATGCAGCGAAAAGAAGACAAAAGGCATATTATGATGCACATATAAAAGACAAAGGACTTAAAGAGGGAGACTTAGTCTTGGTGTACACCTTAAAACAACATGCCAAGAAGTTACAAAAACGAGGATATGGACCTCTGATCATCAATAGAATCTCTACGAGTGGAGCGGTTAACCTAGCCACTCTAGATGGAGATATTCTTCCTAACTACATAAGTGGATGCAGAGTCAAACGGTACATAGAACCATTGACCGACCAAATGTTAGCACGTCTAGTAGGTGCTCAAAATAGGAAGAAAGAGGAAGAACGGATTAGAGAGGAGGCCCGACTAGAAGCCCTAGAACGCATTAAGAGACAGAAAGAGTGGATCAGACAACGAGATGAACGCTATCTCCACGGAGAAGAGCCTATCCCTATGGCCAACTACCAAGTCCATGACTCGGACACGGCGAAGTCATACATGTCACCACCTTACCTAAACCTAGGAATTGGCAAGACAGAGTACAAATTGATAGATGCATTGATAGACTCAGGAGCAAGACTTAGTTGCATACGTAATACGGTTCATAAAATATCTACAAATGATTATGAGTCCCACAAAAACCCAATTGAAAGGAATTGGAGGTCAAACCCTAGAATGCATTGGAACAGCGATAGTGTCTCTCCACCTAGGAAATTCTTCCATGGAACAACGAGTATTAGTGTGCAGAGACAAGGATTTAATAGAGGATTTGATCCTAGGACAAGATTGGATCATTGAAAATGAAGTCAGTATCAACCTAGCTCAAGGATACATTTCAGCCAAGATAGGGCACAAGGAAATTTGTAGTCTATTAGGAGATAAACCCTTATCCCGACCCGCCACCATCGAGAGTTTAAGGAAATGCACGGAAAAACTACCAAAACCTGATCCCAGTCCCACCATCTCAGAAACCAAGCCAGAAGAAGTAGAAAGTTCAAACCATCAAATCTCCAAAGAAGAAGGAGAATCACTCCATCCAGTTGAGGAGCAGTCAGACACTAAGGAAACCAACTCCCATGCTGTTTCTCACCCAGACAAAGGACCAGCAATATGGGATCCAACACTCAGATACTCACAAAAAAGAACAACCAAATACCAATGGGTGCATAAAGATCAACAGAAGGAAGAGCAGACGTCAACATCAACTCTTAAGGAGAAAATAGAAATGCAGAAGTCAGCTTCATCGAAGTCCAACCCAAAAAGACTCTTGCAAGTATGGCTTCCCAAGCCTTTGATTGAAGCTTAGAGAGCACGACATCGGATATGGATCCCCAAACGGGTCAGGCAGACCGCCAAGCAAGAGATATGCAAGTGGGAGGATACACTACATCATAACAGTCGAACGACAAAGGATAGATAGACTCATACAAAAACCAGGAAAAGCAACAACTCTAGTGCTCAGCTACCACAAGATATAAACAAACAATGAAAAGAACGAAAAAGCAGAGAGAAGAATCGAAACATCATAACAATAAAATGGATTTGGAAACCCAAGCGACTACAAAGAATGGACCATCGAGATGACAAAGATTCCAATTGCACTCATGAAGCAACGGATACACCTAAAGTATGCATAATAGGGCCACATTACAAGGCCACGCATTCGGCACATGATGTTACCGATAAAATTAGTGGTGCACGTTCTCCAAGAGAGATTAGATCTTAGCTTCAACTCTCTTAGGAATGGACATACTATGTACATAAATAAATGCTTCGGCTATACTAACGCTTGTTTTATTTCAGGATAAGAAATAAAAAGATGTGGTAAGAGATCTCACTCATAGAACCATGGGAGACGGAGTGATGGAACGATAATAATCACTACAATGCACTACACAGCTGCATACTTTCCTTTGAAGCTAATGCACTTTTCCTTACAAGTGCAGATGGCTTCTGAAGATTCCGAAGCAACAATACAAGAGGAAGTGTTGGAATTTCCACTCCATAGTATCACAAAGGCAAAGGGACACTGGTTTCGAGAAGATCAACCAGCTGGGGAGTACCTCTTCTTGGCAACGATCAAAATTATGGATACAGATCATCAATTTCTAATCATGTCCCAAGATTTTCGAGTACTACATGAACTCCCGTCTATTGTAGACACTATGAAGAAAGCGGGCATACATAAATATTTTGAGCTTCCAATCTATAAGCCCGACTTTCAAAGATGCACACAGGTAATGAATACCTTACAGCCAGCGCTGCATGATCCCTTGGTCCCAGAGGCTCGAGTGATGGATAAAGTAGGTGAATGGGTTGTCATTCAATTCACACATGACTTGATTAAGGAAGCCTTTGGCTGGGAAAAGGATGGGATTACCGTGGTAAAAGAAGAAAGCCCAGGTGCAAAGACCAGAACATTTACAGACATCAACCGAGTGGACATAGAGGAGGAAGTCAGACTAATCCACCAACACTTTTGCTTCCTGAATATGCATCGGTACACCACCCCTCAAAAAGTTATTGTTCAATTACTCTCACATGCCATCAAGCATATTGGAAATCAAATTAATCTGACTCCGTACATCCAAGAAAGATTATTTGAAGCAAAAAAGCAATGGAATAATAAAAAGTTCCTCAACGGCAATGTATCTCTAACTATCTTGATCTATCATGCTTTAGGCATTCGAGAGCACCTGCAAGAAATGCCATCATCAACGGCCCTAGCGAAGTATGCCAAAGTTGCCACAGTTCCTAAAAAGAAAAGAGGAGTCAAGATTGTAGAAGAAGCTGAAACTAGCTCTCAACCCAGAATGAGAGGCACAAAGAGACTAAGGGAAGTCAAGCAAATGGAAGAGGAAACTCCAGCCACGAAAAGGACACATGTACTGCCGAAAACAACTATTGAAGAGCCAAGGCCGATTACAGAGGAAGAATTAACTAGGGCCCTGGAAGAGACGCACCAATATATAGAAGGCCAAGTCAATTTACCGGTGCAAGGCCACCATTATCAACAGACCCAACAAGAAATGGAAGCGAAAAGAAAGCTCATCAAAGTCCATCAGTACAAGGAAATAGGGATGGATAATTCAAGCTCATCCTCGGATGCACGAGAAGAGCCAGACAACTCACTATTAAATGTGGATATTCAAAGTGAGTCAAAGGATGATGGACAATGGGCAGAGTTGAATGAAGTTATCTACAATGAGGAAGCTGACGACATAAAGACGGATGATCACATTACGCATCCTAATACGAACACCACAAATCAAGAAGCAGACTAGGAAGGTACGCATGTGATAAAACTCAATGAGACTTCCACTATTAGTATCAAGGAGGCCACACCACCTCGCGGCATGTCCATAAAGATACCAAAGAAGGAGCCTCAGGAAGAGAAAATAGAAGACGAAGAACCCTTCACCCCGATAAGGGTTGTGGCAGAACCTTCCCCCATGGATGTCACGTTTCAAGGGAGTGCCACTAAAGCTGTTGACTTGGAGGAACAAGAAAAGATTCAAAACATACAATTACAAATTAGACAACCACACAACGAAACCATCCACGTGGAGCAAGGAAAAGATATGCAATCAGGTGAAGCTCCAAGCATACCTAGGACGTGGTTAAATGTCGACTTAGCTCAGCTCAAGCAGTAGTACAAGATATGATCAGAACCGCACTAGACACACAACAACTGATGCTTGAGGCTGATGAAGACTATGATCAAGCAATGCAAGACAAGCACGAGCTTCAAGTAAAGAGTAAAAACCTTTCAGCATAATTGAACTTAGAAAGAGAGAACCTAAAAAACAAAGAGAAAGAAGCCCAAGAAGCCAAAAAGCACTACAATGAGTTAATGGCCGAAAACGAGAGATTAAAAGCACAACTGCAAGAAGTACAGACAAAATACGAAGCTAGCGAGACTGAGAAGGCGCGAATAGCTGCCCGGAGCAAAATACTGGAATCACAGATCAAAGTATACATGGAGGAAGCAGAGAACTTAAGGAATCGAAATAAAGAACTCATGACCGCCCTTCTCAGTGATCAGCCAATAGAGGTTCAAGAAAGACCAGAACAAGATACCAAAGAATTGGAGACAAGGATAGCTAAGTATGAAGATCAGCTCAGAAAGGAGCAACTCACCATTGCCGAATGGGAAAAGAGGTACATGGATGACACGGCTGCCCTACGAACTAAATGGAAGAAAGCTGAAAACCATTATATCCTGCAATGTAAAGAGGACACAGATCATTTAGACATCGTTGCTCAAGAACGTCTTAAACACAAGGACACCATTGCATAGGCTACTCAGGAAATAAAGAAAAAAGACGCATTGATTGCACAGCTTCAAGAACAGTTAAAGCAGAAAACAATGGAGGGGACACCAGTAGTACCAAAATCCGTAGAGGCTACTGTGGAGACTGAGAATTGAGCCGACCGAAAAGGGCACTATTGGTGTCCCAGCTTACGGCTGAGTTTTAAGATCAAATCATCCATGTAATGAAGGAAGCACAAATGGAAAGAAAAAACTTGGACCAAATTTTGAAGCCCTTCAATGTACCATATGGACTACTTAAGGAACAAACGCGATATTATATAAAGACTACGACAAATAAAGATCTGGACCACAATCTCCACTTCAGGCATAATACATTCAACTATACCCAAGAAGAATTTGAGAAGGCAGATCCTATATGGAGAAGAAAGCTGTTCGAAAAGAATCCTACACTGCGGGTACAGTGGGAAGCATCACCTTATGCGCTTCAAATAAACCCATCTTTTTGCCCAGTACCCCGTCGAAGAGCCTGGACGCAATTTTGGGAAGGTCAGTGCCAGGGAAATATCAATAATCAGTGGCTCAACTATCCATTGTTACCTAGTCCGCCACATAATTACCTACCGACGGAGGAATATATGGTAAAAACTATGGAATTTTGGATTGTCAGATATGCTACAGTCCCTGATTTAGCTGTTAAAATGACAAATAAGATATTCAGCATGCTACTTACGGTAATCAAAGTATTCCAACATGCAAAATACACTTTTTTGAATTTCATTGGCATTACGCAAGGATCGGAAGCACTCATTTTTTATCTGTCCACTATTCCAAGCCGCCTGACACTTATGGCATATTATTCTCGAATCTTCCATTATGAAGAAGGAGCTCTCCAAAATTTCGAATTTGCCTCTTTCTTGCAGATTTCCATCTTCTTTTTTATCTTTTATGTGTGTGTAATGCTTGGAATGTGTGTGTAGGACTGTTGTCTACCCCTCCCCACTCTTTTTGAGCTACTGTAGTGTGTGTGTGAGCTTGTAGGAGTTGTGGCGTGAGTGTGGGTGCTTCCTGCCATTCACTATTTTGGTCATAACTTGAAGTAGAAATGTCAGAATCGAGTGAAATTACTTCTAATAGATGCGTCTTGTTGAGAGCTTCGAAACGAGTACTTTATTGACTATATTCGGAGTTTGGAGCTGGGAGAAATACTTGATTTTCTAAAAGCTGCTGTAAGAGGTATCGCGGCGGACACTTTCAGTTTCTCAGTGAGCTTGAGAGGTGGATTAGTCTTTTCTCATTCATAGCAGCTGAACCACTTCATGTTCCATCATGTGTGCACATGTCCTCATACACTTGGTTAGGTCATTCGATCGGATTGACATTTAAATGTGTGTTAATTTCCCACTATATGCACTTGTGTTGCAATAGAGGTACAGTCTCATTGGCACGAGTCCTTGAGTCTTCTTGACTCAAGTACACAGGTAGCATGCTCCACTAGTGGTTTTTCCTTGCACACTAGGCAATTCTTGATCCACTCATGTATTTCTTTGTCCATGCTAGGCCAATACACTCCTAAACGTTTCAGATTCTGCAATGTTTGTTGTTTAGAATAGTGATTTCCTAGCAATCCTTCATGGGCTTGTTGCAAGCAACTACTATGTTCATCGTCCTCAACAAAAAAGCTAATACACCCTCTGTATCTTGTTCCTACATGCTTCCTGCCAATATTTGATAGTTTTGTGATCTTATAATTTCATCTTTGTTTGTTTTCACATTCTTATTCATGGGTCTGAAGGTTAGGATAGGTACCAATTTATTTTCCCATTTAGGAACAACTTCTATATTGAATAGATAAGCATGAGGCAACTCATCAGACACTCCTTGCGGTGGCTCTCCTGAAGTGATGCGAGAAAGGTGATCTGCCTTGAGGTGGGTTCTACCTTTCCTAACAACAACTTCAAAGTCATATTCCATTAGTAAGAGGAACCATCTTACTAAGTGTCCTGTATTGCAAGGTTTATTGACCAAATATAACAAAGCTTGATGATCAGTGAAAAACTTGAACTTGTTGGCCAATAAATAGTGTCTAAACTTCTTCATAGCATATACCATGCCTAAGCCCTCTTGTCCATTGTGGTATAGTTTTGTTCCGCTGCGGTTAGCTGTCTGCTAGCATATGCTATAGGTAGATCTAAATTTCCTTTGCATGTTGGTTGTGCTAGCACACATCATATTGCATTATTGGATGCATCTACATGGACATGGAATGGTTTAGTCCGATCAGGAGTGGTCAGTATTGGTGTTGTGCACAAACGTCTCTTCAGTTCATTGAAGGAATTTTTGCATGCATTGTTCCATTCAAAATAAGGCATAAAGAGGTTTAGCTATGATTGTATACATGTGGATAAATCTATGGTAATATCCATAATGGCCCATAAAGGCTTGTACCTCTTTAACATTCCTCAGCCTTGGCAGCTCTGCTATGGCCCTAACTTTATCCTCATCTGTTGATATTCCATTCTTAGAAATAATGTGACCAAAGATTTTACCTTGTCCTACCATGAATACACACTTTTCTGGGTTCAGACACACTCGATATTCTCTACACTTGTTGAAGATCTGTCTAAGCTCAGGGATGTGGTATCTTCTTTCTTGGGAATGAGCACATAAATCGTCCACATATACTTCTAAGCTCTTTTGCAAGAACTCTTTGAAGGCATGACACATGAGCCATTGGAATGTTGTCGGTGGATTGGTGAGCCCAAATGGCATCACACGAAATGCAAATATTCCCCATTCTATGGCAAAAGCAGTTTTATGTTGATCTTCCGAGGCAATGGCTACTTGGTTGTAGCCTAAAAATCCATCAAGAAAGCTATAAACTTCCTTGCCCGCAACATGTTCCAATAAATGTTCAATAATTGGAAGTGGATAACTATCTCTAATCATAGTGGCATTAACTTTTTTAAGGTTAATACACACTCGCAATTTTCCATTCTTCTTGGGCACCACTACAATGGGGGACACCCATTCAGTATGCTCAATCTCATAAATAAATCCAGCTTCAATCAGCCTGTCGATTTCTTCTTTTATCTTAGCTGCATAATTGTCATATATGTGTAGGGCTTCTGTTTGGTGGGTTTGGCATCTGCATTCATGGGGATCGTATGAGAGCATATTCTTGGATCTACTCCCTTCAAGTCTCTATAGTGCCATGCAAACACGTCCCTGTATTCCCTTAATAGAGCTACAAGCTCTATTTCTTCTTCTACACTTAAGTCTTCTCCGATATATGTACATCTCTCTTCGTTCTCCTCAATGGTTACAACAATTTTTTTGGTTTTCTCTTTATTATCATATGCTTCTCCTGTAATGGCCTCTCTCTTAGGCATTCGTACCAAAATTTTTCGGTCTTCAACTTCATATTTCTTGAAGTTTGTTGGTACTTCAAACAATGATTCCTCCTCTTCTTGTTTCACCACTTTTCTTTTCTTTTTCTTTTGACTACCTTCACTTCCTTCCTTTGAATTCACTTGTGAGAGTTTCTTCTTCTTTTTGGTTAAACACTCCTACATCTTCTAGATAGTGCTGCTCTGAGTCAAAGTAGGTATCCATCATAATGGACTCTAGATCATCGTCATTCTCTTCTTCTTCTATGACATCACTAGGGTCACATTCTTCTAGCAAGGGCTGACACATGAACACTGAAATATCATAAACCTCCTCATCACAATGAGGTGTCCATTGTTCTTCATTGATAGCAATGTCCATGGTGGCTAAGATTTTTGGCCAGCCATGAGGCTCAAATTCCTCATCTTGAAAGATCATCGGTGTGTAGGTTGGGTCTTTAATTGGTCTTTCTTCTTGAGAAGTTCCTTCTTCTCTCACTTTTAGGTGTTTTTCCTCTTCCTCTGCAACCTTACACATCCACAAATGAGTATCTTCATGCATCCATGATGGTTCAGGTGAACTTCTAGATGCACGGAGATAGAATCTTCTTTTGCTTTGTGGATAGGATTCCACTGTAGCGGTGGTACATCTCTAAATGTATAATCTTTTAGATTGACCTTGGTGGTGACCCCTAAGTGTTGTAAGTGTTGTGACCCCTAAAAGTTGTACTATTTGCGATTGTCGTTTGAGAAAGTGAAGAGATCTCGAAAATATAGCTTGTATACATGTGTACATTATAGATGAAAATTCTTGTACTATGAGTATAGATGATCATTAGAATGATAAGGAGTAATGTAATAGAAATGGGATGAGTCTAGAATCATATGTATATAAGTCAATAATGTAAAGAAATAGGAGAGAGAGTCATTAGAAACCAAGTGTTCATGTGATAGATGTGTAGAGAGTCATTTCTATGAGTTAGCCTCGAGTCTTTCTCTGATTTCTCTCAGTCTGATCAAGTGGATCAGGAAATAATTTGTACACATCTAATCTAGAAGCTAATTCAAGCTATGTTCAAAGTTTCAAGGTCTAATTCTTTTCAGGTTGTGTGTATGATCAATAGGAACATGTATATGTAAAGTTTGCAGGTAGACCTCTCAGAGTCGTGCACTTTTTTGTGTCAATGTTTTTGCTTGGATCTCAGTGCACGGTGTAAAGTTTTTGATGAGTGGGCATTCAAAATCTAATTTGCAAGGTAAGGAAGCTATGGCTAAAATCATTTAGCAAAATGCGACTTGTGCTGTGAGAAATCAACCTTAGAAGTTGACTATGTCAAAGTCGTTTGTTTAGGAAGACAATTTCTTACATATCTTTGATCTTAATGATCAAATCAGAATTTTAATGACTCTTTTAAAGATATAATGGATGATGTGATTGTGCAAAGGTATCATGGAGGTATTTATATCATTAGATTGAATAAATTTGAAGATATGTGCAGGTAATGAAGTTAATCTTTGAAGCAGACTTCTTCAAGAAGAAGAAACTTCACTCAAAGAAGTGATTGTGAATGATTTTGTAAATCAAGGTAACATTTGTGTAAAGTTTGGTCTATGATTGATATAGAGGTGTTCTTAAATCAGTATAGATCAAGCCTTTGGAGATTTAGAGGTCTCCAACACATATGATCATAATTTGGCACTTAGCAAGCTATCCAAAAATAATGTCACTTGTTTGGTTGGCATGGGTAACTCTAGAATGGGGCATCTCTCAAGGTATTGTCTAAATCTTTGTTGTGATAGCCTAACTATCCCTTGGGGTGTTTTTTTAAAGCTATGATTTAGGGATGAAGTGTTGTGCCTAATACCACTCTTGGAGAACTCTATGATAAATGCATCTAACAACTGGTTGATGTCCCAAAATTGACTTTCATGCAAGGGTTGAAACCATGCCAAGGTTGTATTCATTAAGGTTAGACCAAAGGCATTGTATTGAGTGAACAAATCCTCAACCTGTTCAACTCTTAGAACTTGCCTAAATTAGGCTACATGGTAGTATGGGTCTCCTATTCCATCAAAGTAATTTTTCATTGACTTCACCAGTTGAGTAGGTCTCAATATTCTAGGATGTTCTCTTGGTCTAGGCAAAGGGAACTCATCCATGCTTCTTTGGTTCCTTGGATCTCTTTGTCTCTCCTAATTCATCCTAGCTACATCTAACCCTGATCTTTCTCTCTCAGAAGGGTTTGCAAAGCTTACTTCCAGTCTATCCCTTGTTCTCTTCTTATTATTGCCTAGGATATGGGAAGATCCTACTCCTTGCTGACTATGAGACACATGAGATCTAGTTGGAGGGAATATTAATTCTCTTTTCCAAGTGTAGGCATGTTTTCCATGTTCCATGACCATAAACACCCTTTTAGAGAAGTTATCTAAGTAGATTACCTTCCTGGGGTATCCAAGTCTTTGAACTCATAAATTATTACTCCATCTACCTTACTTGGTTTATCTGTTTGAATCTCAAGAAAGCTTCATCAGTCTCTTTGTTCAAGAAAATATATATGTTCTTATTATCCCAAGGAATCCACTCTTGTGTGATTATCCTTGATAGGGTGGACTTACCACAGGGTGTCCTAAGTTCTTTTCCAATATTATTTTGCTCCATGTCTCCTATTTTAGACTCAGAATGATGATTCCGAATTCATCCATCCAATTAGGTAAGCTCATCACCACATACATGGTTCCTTTTTTATCAATATAAAAGCCATGTTCAGATTTGACCACTGGGTGTTCAATTCTCAAGGGTTGATTAGGGTTTTTAAGTTATATCATTGATCATGTTAAGTTGCCCTCATAAACACGAGCACTTAATCTTGTAGGGGAATTCAAGGGTCTATAAGTAGGATAGTCCTAAATTTCATGTGGGTCTTTCCATGCTAAATGACATTCTGAGTCACTCATCTTTGAGCTCAACATGCCAAGATAGTCACTGATCTATTGAGCCCATGACCTAGCGGTGTGATTGACACTAGCTTCATATGACCTGATGCTTTGTCTATCTCGTCCTAGGTGTATGTCTAACCTAAGGTTCAAATGCTTTGCTGATTATCTCAATTTCCCAAGTACAACCATGTTCTAGGTCTCGTTTGTAGTATCCACTTATTCTTTTAGATTTCTTTTAGATGCATTTCTTCTCTCAATAGAGGCATCGTAAGGATCACTTAAATTTATCATAGTTGATGTTTTCTTGGTCACATTATATTCATTCCTACTTATTTTATACTCAATTTAGCATAAATTAGACTTGGATGTGAGAAATTAAAGGGTCTTGATCACTTTCATGCCTATCATAGTCCTAAGTTAATCCAATTTGCTAGTTGCACTTAGTCTATGCTAAGAATTTAACTAAGGAAGTTCCGTGGACTTCCAACCTCAAGCCTGATGCTTGTATTGATGCTCTAGTGCCCAAGATGTGTGCTCCAAAGCATGCCACATATCCTATCTTGCTTTTGCCTTACCAAGGAGTGTCAAAGGCTTGTAAAAACTTCAAAATTTAGCTCAAAATAGGTCAATTTTTTAAAACCCTAAAAATTTCCAAAATTGTTTGTCTATCGCGATGGATAAGTTTTTTTATCGTGATGGAAAAGTTTGTTTGTCGTGATGGACAAGTTTGTTTGTCGCGATAGACAAAAGTGTGTGTCATGGTCTATCTGTCATGATGGATAGGTGTCTGTCGTGATGGATGGTTATCTGTCACGATGGACAACTATTTCTCATTATGAATAGAGTCTATGATAAATTCTATCTATCGTGATAGACTGAATTTTCACTAGTACCTATTTGTCATGGGGTGTCTTTCATGATGGACAAGTTTCTATCATGATGGAAAAGTGTCTGTTGTGATGGATGGTTGTCTATTGCAATGGACGGATGTTTGTCATGATGGACAGACTCTATCATGAATTTTATCTATCATGAGTTCTATCTATCATGATAGATTGAATTTTCATGAGTATCTATCTATCATGGGATGTTTGTCACGATGGACAGGTCTTTCATGATAGATGTGTCTATCGTGATAGACTACCTCTCTATCACGATGGACAACTGTGTTCATCATAGGTCATCATTCTTTTCACTCACTCACTTGTGCACTCATATCACTCTTGATCATCATACCAACCTCACGTCTCTACGGATTCAACTTTATGAGGTGGATCTTCATGAAGGTGGTACTTCCATTGTGCTAGAGTGTCAAAGATGCATCAAACTTGCTATCTCACAAAGTCTGCACTGTTGGAGCTAGACGTCTGCGGAAGCATGCGAACAGCACAAGGAAGAAGAAGAAGCTTGGAGCACAAACACACACTACTGAATGTATTACTAGAGAATGTACAAAGATAAGTAGCCCATTAGGGCAATAGCATATATACAAGCCGGGGGAAAAAACCTCCTAAAGAGGGAAAAAAGTGCCCCGGCAGTCCTAGTGTGTTCACACACATCACTACCTAAATATATCAACAAATCACCCCTGGGAGTGATGCGGTGAACAAGCAGTTGGCATTCATGTATAACGAACTGCCAAGCTATGTGGAAATCACTCCACAAAAGGAAGTAAGCCCAAAGCTTTGCGGAAAGCTTCAAACTTCTCCCTAGGCAGAGCCTTCTTGAAAAGGTCTGCAATGTTCTCCTGTGTGGGCACATATGTCAAGCTGATCTCCCCAGCAGAGGACCTCTCCCTAACATAGTGATAATGCATCTCAATGTGTTTAGTGCGAGCATGGAACACAGGGTTCCTCGCAACTACCAATGCGCTCTGACTGTCAGCGAAGATGCTGGTGGCAGAAGACTGGCCAACACCCAAATCAGCCATAAGGCGTCTGAGCCACACACACTCAACAGTCGTTGTGAAAGCAGCCCGATACTCAGCCTCACAACTGGAAGTGGCCATAGTAGGCTGCTTCTTGCTCAACCAAGATATACATGAGCTACCAAGCATGAAGCAAAAACCACTGGTGGACACACGAGTGTCATAGCAACCAGCCCAATCTGAGTCACAAAAAGCATGAAAATCTAGTGGTAGTGATTCCCCCTTGGGATAAAACAACCCAAGTAGCCGAGTACCACTCAAGTAGTGAAAGATGCGCTTAACCGCCTTCCAACGCATGACTCTTGGGCAATGCATAAACCTGCTCATCTGTGAGACAGCAAATTGAATATCTGGCCGAGTAATGCATAAGTAAATCAAGCATCCAACAGCTTGTTGATAGAGAACAGCATCAAATGCATCTCCAGCATCATGAAGACTCAATCGTAAACCTGTCTCCATAGGAATGGCGATAGGCTTACAGTCTTCAAGGCCAAAACGCTGCAATAATGTGTCAATATATTTCGTTTGACACAAAGCCATTCCACCATCAACTTGCATAAACTGAATGCCCAAATAGTGATGCAAATGCCCCAAATCAGACATCTCAAATGAGGCATGCAAATCAGCCTTGAAATCAGCAATATGCTTCTCAATAGGACCAATGAGCAGCATGTCGTCAACATAGACAACAATGATCAGAAGCACATCATTAGCACGCTTAACATATAAGCTGCTTTCAGTTGGATTGTTCTCAAAACCATGTGCAACCAGATAGGCATGTATCTTCTCATACCAAGCATGTGGTGATTGCTTTAAACCATATAATGCCTTCTTTAACCTGCAGACCTCGTTTTCATGCCCTTTCTGCACAAAGCCACGGGGCTGAAAAACATACACTTCTTCATGCAAGTCACCATTCAGAAATGTTGTTTTAATGTCCAACTGATGTACATTCCAACCATGATGGGCTGCAAGTGCACAAATGCTCCGAACAGTAGTCATACGCCATGTAGGTGCAAAGATCTCATCAAAATCAATGTCTCTTTCCTGTGCATAACCCTTTGCAACAAGCCTAGCCTTATACATGTCAACTGTACCATCAGGTTTACGCTTCAGCTTGTATACCCACTTAGTACCAATGGCCTTCTTGCCAGGAGGCAAGTCACATAAAAACCATGTACCATTCTTCATTATAGCATCATATTCAGATTGCATAGCAGCCATCCAATTTTCTGAATTATGTGCTTCATCAAAAGAAACAGACTCATTCTCATCACAGAGCCTAGACGCAGCCATAGCATAGCAATGTGATGCAAAGGAGGCACTATGAGAGCCTGAACGAGTACGATGTGACAGAGGTGCATCTAATTTGCTGTCACGCAAAGTCTGCACCAGCCATTTTGGCATAGTTTTTGCCTGCTCAATATCAGCTCTCTCATCAACTAGTGCATCATGTAAATCTGCATCAGAAATGGAATCATCTGCATCATCACATGAAACCTGCAAATGCTGAGAAGTTGCCTCATTAGGAACAGCACTAGACTGTCCACCTGTAAAAAGAGGCATCAAAGTATCATACATGTCTTTGGAGCTAACAGATGTCTCCTTTGTATATGAAAGCAATGGCTGAATAGCAGCTTCCACAAAGACCACATCACGGCTAACCAGAATGCATTTAGTATGTGGATGATACAGACGATAGCCTTTACTTTCAGAACTGTACCCAACAAAAATACATTTTACTGCTTTATCATCCAATTTTTTGCGATGTTGTTCAGGCACTAATGTGTATGCCAAACAACCAAAAACACACAGATGAGCAACAGATGGCTTGCGATCATGCCAAGCCTCATATGGAGTGATAGACTGCAGCACTTTAGTGGGACACCTGTTCAGTACATATGTTGCACACATGACAGCCTCAAGCCAAAAACTATGAGGTAAAGCCTGACTATTGACCATACACCTCGCCATCTCCATGAGAGACCTGTTCTTTTGTTCAGCAACTCCATTTTGTTGAGGTGTATACGGCACTGTACGCTGGTGTTTTATCCCACGTTCAGCCAGAAATGCATTAAAATCAGAAGACATATATTCCCCCCTCGATCAGAACGGAGGGTGCCCATTTTACATGCTGACAAATTTTCAGCCAGAACCAAAAACTGTTTGAAGCACATGAACACTTCGGACTTTGCCTTCAATGGATATACCCATTCATGCCTGGAAAGATCATCAATGAAAGTCACGAAGTAAAGATAATTTCCAAAAGAAGGTGTGTGCATAGGACCATAGACATCACTATGTACAAGCTGCAACTTCTGAGTAGCCCGAACTGAACCATCTTTTGGAAAGGATGAACGCTGCATTTTGCCCAAAATACAGCCTTCACAAACATGTTTTCCAGGTGCCTCAAGTTTGGGCAACGAGAACACCATTTCAGATTTCTGCAGGCGTAGCAAACTAGCAAAATTTAGATGACCAAAGCGTGCATGCCAAAGCTTTGCATCTAACATACCCTACGAATCATTTATTGCACATGCCAAATCATTTTCAGATCTTTCATAATCTATGAGCTTATACAGCCCACAACATAAAATGCCAGAAGCAATAATCACATCGCCATTTGACAGATCATGAACCGTACACCTGTCATCAACAAATTTCACAACCAAGCCAATCTTGGCTAATGCAGAAACTGATAACAGGTTCTTTTGTATCCCTGGCACAAATAAAGCATCTGATAAAGTGAAAGAACTACCATCAGCAGTAGTCAAAATGATCTTACCAACTCCCATAACAGGATAAGAGGAGTTGTTGGCGCATGTAACAGTATTCCCTGTAGGGGCAGGCTCGGGTGAAGAGAAGAAACTGCGCTGCGAGGTAATATGTTTGGTCGCCCCACTGTCAAAACTGCAGACAATAGTCAACGTCCATTCTTCTTCTTGCACAAGATTTGCAGACTCTGTTTTTGGTGTAGAGACCTCTGCAACAACCATTCTAGCCTCTTTCTTCTTTGCCTCTTTAGCAGCCAATTTTGGACAGGTCTTTATGATATGATCATTCCCTTTATAGTACTTACAAAACAATTTCTGCTTTTCTGATTTCTTCTCATCTTTATCTTCCTTCTTCAAATATGCAGAATTAGCAGATTTCTGCTTACTAGTTGAAGAGCTCCATTTTCCTTTGCCCTTCTGACTAGCTAGGAAAGCTTGATCTGCAACTCGCATAATGCTGGACTGATCTTCTTGCAATAGAACAGAGACTAACTCCTCAAATGATAAGGCATTCGGATTGCCTTTCATCATCAAATGAAGAGTAGAAGCAAAACTCTGATATGAATCAAGAAGACCATTCAGAACGGTCTTCACAAGTGAGCTATCTGGTATAGCCTCATCAGCAGAAATCAATTGTTCCTTCAAGTCTTTGATCTTCATTAGGAAATTGTCCATAGAATCACCTTCATTCATGTGCTCACTCTCCAACTATTTTCGGAGGTAAGCAACACGAGCCTCATTCCTACCTTGGTACAATGTGGTAAGTGTATCCCAAGCATCCTTAGCTGTTCTCCAAGAGCGAATGTGAGGAATAATGGCACGTTTGACAGACAAAGCTATCAATGCATGTGCTTGGGCATCTCTGCTATCCTAGGAAATTTGCTCTGCAGTAGGTGCAACAGAAACAGCAGCACGAACAGGAATCTGCGGAATATCATCTTCGACACCATCTTCATCAGCTCCAGCACCTGTATTTGCAGTACCTATAGTCAGAGGTGTAACAAGGCATCTTTCAACACCCTGCACAATGTTCCACAATCCTTTTGCAACCAATACATGTCGTATCATATAAGCACATAAAGGCTAGTTGGTACCATCCAACTTATCCTCAACAGCCAACATACGGAATACATCACTGCTTTCATCCATGGCGAGTGACTAAAATACCTTGATGCAAAAAATTGACTATATCTCAAAAAGTTGAACAGAACTGCCGAGACGAGTTCTGCTAGACGTGTAGCAGACTTCGAGACGCTTAAACTGGCGAACAGAAATTGGTATATACCTTTGGCACAAAAAGATGAAATAGCCTACACAAGCGCTCCGATAGTGCGTTCGGAGGCTGAAACGATGTCAGATCGTGATTTCGGCACCACAAAGTGCAGCCTTTTGATCTCGGAAACACCCTGAGTATGCTCACCAAAATTCGTGCGATTCTAAGACTGCAAACGGAGGAGTGTCGACGGCGCCCTAGATGAAGCGACGAATTGCTCTGATACCAATTGTTGGAGTTAGACCTCTGCAGAAGCACGCAAACAGCACAAGGAAGAAGAAGAAGCTTGGAGCACAAAGACACAATACTGAATGTATTACTAGAGAATGTACAAAGATAAGTAGCCCATTAGGGCAATAGGCGTATATACAAGCCGGGGGAAAAAAACCTCCTAAAGAGGGAAAAAAGTGCCCCGGCCGTCCTAGTGTGTTCACACACATCACTACCTAAGTATATCAACTTGCATTGGCCATTTAGGCATAGTTTTGGCCTTTTCACTGTCAACTCTTTCACAAATAAGTGCATCATGTAAATTTGGATCAGAAATAGAATGATTTTAATCAACATTTGAAACATGTAAAGGTTGAGAAATTGCCTCACTAGGAGCAACATTTGATTGGTCGATTATAAAAAGAGGTAGTAAATTGTCATACATATTCTTTGAGCTAGATGATGTCTCCCTAGTACATGAAACTAAGGGCTGAATTGAATCTTCCACAAAAACAACACCATAACTAGCCAAAATGTGTTTATTATGTGGATGATACATATTATAGTATTTGTTTTCAGAATTGTACCCAACACGAATCCATTTCACAACCTTGTCATCCAATTGTTGATGTTACGTTCAAGCACTAAAACATATAGCAGAAAACCAAAAAAATGCAAATGACCAACATATGGCTTGTGACCATGCCAAAACTCATAGAGTGATAGAATACAATGCTATGGTGGGACATTGATTAAGTACGTATGATGCAAATATAATAGTCTCAAGCAAGTAGCTACGTGGTAAATCTTGACTTTTGACCAAACATATTTCCATTTCCATGATAGAATTATTCTTCCTCTTAGCAAACTCCATGTTGTTGAGGTCTATACGGCACTACACACCAATGTTTTATCCCATCCTTAGCTAGAAATGCATGAAACTCAGCAGACATATACTCCCCTCTTTATAAAAATGAAGGGTTCCCATTTAACATGTTGATAGATTTTCAACCATAACCAAGAATTTTTTTAAAGCACCTAAGAACTTTTGAATTCTCTTGCAATGGATAAATCCATTCATGCCTAAACAAAATCATCAATTAAAGCCATGAAGTATAGGTGATTCCCAAATGAAGGTGTATGCATAGGACCATAAACATCACTATGGATAAGTTGTAATTTATGTGCAACTCTAACTAAACCATTTTTGGGGAAGCAATGATGTTGCATTTAACAAAATATAGACCTCACGAACATTCTTACAATGTGCCTCAATTTTAAGCGAAGTGGACACCATATCATATTTCTATAAGCAAAGCAAACTTGTAAAACTCATATGACCAAAGCGTGCATGCCAAAGTTTTGCATCTAAAATAGCGTGAGAATCATGAACTGTACATGCTCAGATCATTCTCAAATTTTGCATAATCTATGTTCCTATATATGGCATGTTTGATAAGCAAAGATGTCAATGCATGTGCATGTGTATCTTTGCCACCCGAATGAATTTGTGTGGTAGCAGATGTAATAGGAATTGTGGTAGGGCCAAGAAATTGAAAATCAGCAACTTTAACACCACCTACATCATCTTTTATCATAAGTTTTGCAAGTGTAGGAGGACATATTTCAACACCCTCCACAATATTCCACAAGCCTTTTGCTATCAATACATAATGCATCATGTATGTCTACAATGAGTAGTTGGAACCATCCAACTTATCCTCAATAGCCAACATACAAAATACATCATTACTTTCAGCCATGACTAGTGACTAATCTTGATGCAAAAAAATAAAGTTTTCTCATAAAAGTTGAAGAGAAAAACCCAATTCAGTTTTGCTCGGATACAAGTGATTGTATTGGTGAACCAAAAATTGTATATATGTTTCACACAAAAGGTCCCCAAAGCAAAGACGTTTTGAATTTATGTTTATCTTGACTAAGCTCACCAAATTTCATGTGATTCTAACATTGTGACTAGAAAGGTGTCGACTATGCCCTATAGAAATCAATTACCTTCTCTAACACCAATTGTTGGAGTTTCAGGACTGAGCACACACAAATAACTGGAGGAAGAAGAATATTCAAGCACAACATTGATTGTATCATTAAGTAAATGTACAAAGATAAGTAGCTTGTTATGGCTATGGGCATATATACAAGCAAAGGGGAAAAGATATCCTAAAGAGAGAAAAATCTGCATTGTATGCATAGACATCACTACTACTAGAATATATCAATGAGTCTCATAGCCAACACTTCAATGTGGGACTTATAGAGAGCATTTTGAGTCTCAACATCTATGCCTCAGCATGCTTCCTTATGAAGGTTATGTTGAACACACGATTTAGGTGGCAAGTTTATTTGTAATGGATGCACCCAACAAAGTTTGCTCCATTTACAGATAATCACCCAAGCTACAAAAACCTCTAATCATAGGTTATCCCTCCAAGTGCCTTTTTATATGATGGGCCTCAAAAAATAGAGACTTTATCATAGCCACGTTACTTCTATATTTGTTTTCTCTCCCTATTTCAATATTGTCCACATGAATTTCAGAGATTAGATACCAAAATACCTTGCTTTTTTGTTGTTGGTGATAATGATTGTGAGGTGCAACATTCAATTCAGGTCCAAAAGTTAATGTGCCCCCTTTTTACCCATATTCATAGTTTTTTGCTTTAACAAGTCCATCTTGGATTCATTTTTTGTCTTTGTTGATTGTACTAGCTAGAAGTTGAGCATTTGCCACTCACACAGAATGAATTTTAAGAATATGAATGGTTGAGGGTGCTGCAAGATGGGGACATGGTAGGAGTGATCACATGAGGGAATGAGGGGGTCATGGGATGGACAATGAGAAAAAAATTAAAGGCTAAGATAAGTTGAGACATTGGAAGTTGATAAAGACTTATGGAAATGAAGGACATAGTAAGTGGATTTTGAGTATATACACATATGGAAAAGGAAGAAACAACTTGGTAAAATAATCTACAATGGAGAGAGAAGATTGTGAAGAAAAGGTGAAGAGTAAACTTAAAAAGAAAGGAGACGGTTTAATTCCAAGAGAATAATAAAGTAAAAGAAAGAGAGAATGAAGAGATAAATTTATAGAGAAAAAGTGAGAGAAATGAGAATGAAAAGGGGTACACGGAGAGAAAGACTTAATGAAGAGAGGGTGGGGAGGGTAAGAGAGTGGGAGGTAAATGAAAAGTAAGAGAGATAACATCAGGAAAGGTAATGTGCTAATGAAGGAGGGATGATGAGATAAATAATAAACACTTGAGGTGGAGATTGAGAAACTAAGTAGAGAGGGACATGGGGAAAAGCATAGGAAATGATAGAACAAAGGGGAGATACACACACACACACACACACACACACACACATATATATATATATATATATATATATATATATATATATATATATATATATATATATATATATATAGAGAGAGAGAGAGAGAGAGAAAGAGAGAGAGAGAGAGAGAAGTCATATAAGGATTTGGTTATTCAAGAGATAACTAGATGAGGGTGGAAAAAGGGATTCAGGATCTTGACTAAAAAACACTATCATGGAAAGGGGTACAAGGAGAGAAAGACTTATGAAGAGATGGTGGGGAGGTTAATAGAGTGGGAGGTAAATGAAAAGTAAGAGAGATAACATCGGGAAAGTTAATATGCTAATGAAGGAGGGATGATGAGATAAATAATTGTGAAGAGATGGATAGGTATGTGCTTGAAGATGAAGAGGTGTTGCAAAATCCTTGATCTACATCAGCCAAATGAACTCCAGAAGTATATGGTGGGCCCTTTTAGCTTGCCAATGGATGTATTAGACACCCTATGTACCTTGGAAGATCACTCTCAAAAAGATAGATCAAAACAGATAAGTTGGAGTTAGCTCAGAGGTGAAAACTTGCTATTCTTGGTTCATACACATGTCCAGTGTTTTACATAATTCTCTGAGCACAGCAGCAATTAGCTCAATTCCTCTTGGGGAAGTCTAGGAAACTTAAAGAGATAACTTTCAAGAGTAATCTCATCAAAAATAATGAACCACACACTGAGAATGAGTTTTAACAAGTGATGACATCATCCCGATTTTCACGGGCTACAGAAATAGACCAGTGAACAGAAAAATCAACATAACTCAAAATTTAGGAATCCAATGATTATGAAACTTTGTATGGTTATACTAGACAGTAAGCTGAATCCAACAAGCTTTAAATCACTGAATTTGGATAAGTAACCACTGAGAAATGGCTCTGACAAGATGAGTGAAAAAGTCATGTACCTAACAGAGAAGTGAAGATGAACAGACCCTGTTGACTTCAAATGAACATAACTGAAGATTGCAACATCCAAATGACATGAAAATTTGTGAGCATATAGTAGACTTATAGAGCTAACTTTACCAAGTTAAATCACTGAAAATGATGAACCAAGCTCAGAGAAAACATCTCTGCAAGCTGACTGAGAAAACTGAGAGTAATGGCAGTGAGTAGTACACTTCACAAGAACATGGAAAGATGAACTCAAATAATCATGAAAATGAAAGTATATTGCTTGTACAATACAATGACTTACTGATACATGTGTGTGCCTTGTAATCACACCTTGATATGGCATAAAGCTCAGCTCTTGGAGGTCTTCACATAGGTCTCTACCTACCACAAATCACGAATTCGTGGCTCCTCTTTCCATTCTTGATCAAGTGGACTCAACCACTTAAGATTCTCTTACTTTTACATTAAGTAAACTCTTCAAAAGTTACAAGAGGTAGTTCACAAGGGAACTTTACATAGTCTTCTTTTTAAAGCTTCTTCTAAGACTTTGTGAGACTCAAACCAATACTTAGGCTTGTCATAGACTTGCTCCAACAATAATAACACTCGAGGTGGAGATTGAGAAACAAAGTAGAGAGGGAGATGGGGTACAAAATGAATAGAACAAAGGGGAGAGAGAGAGAGAGAGAGAGAGAGAGACAAAGAGAGATAGATAGATAGATAGACAGATAGATAGATAGATAGATAGATAGATAGATAGATAGATAGATAGATAGATAGATAGATAGATAGATAGATAGATAGATAGATAGATAGATAGATAGATAGATAGATAGATAGATAGATAGATAGATAGATAGATAGATAGAAAGAAAGAAAGGGGGAGAGAGAGAGAGAGAGAAAGTAATTATAAAAGGATTTGGTATTTCAAGAGATAACTAAAGGAGGTTGGAAAAAGGGAGTCATGGCGTTGAGTAAAAAAACACTATCATGGAAGAGGATCCCCAATTTAAGGAGTTAGGAAATTGTTGAGAAAGAAGGGATGATAAGGATAAAGGATGGTTCTAGACTCTAAAGATGAAGAGAATTAAGAAGGTATGAAAAGAACATGAAAGAAATAACGAATCCAATTACATCATCCAAGTACCTAAGGTGATCCTCCCAAAGTAATTTTTCTCACTGATAGGATCTCGCTCTTTCCTAAAAGAAATATTTCTCAAGTTTCACTCTCAATTTTGACTATTTTGATAATCATACCCCACTACCTTTATCCCAATTGTGAGCAAGTGTGTGTTTTCTATGTTTCATGTGTACACAAAATTTAGAAAAAAGCTAATAATAAAAGAAAAGAAATGAAAAGATCTAATCTAAGGGTATTGAAAAATCCAAAATTACACAACAAAAATTTCACCCCCTAACAATTGATCCTAACCCTCGAGGTAAGAGAAAAAGTTAAACATGGGATTCCTTGCAATGGAGTACAAAACTTGACTTAACAAGAAACGAATGACAAGCACCAAAAATGGCATACTTGCAAGCTTCATATTCCATCATACAAGTTACCTAGACATGGTCATAGCTCTCCTCAGCAATGACACCAAAAAGAGTCGATGTGTAGTTCATGGCATGGAAATTTGTCAAATCTATGAAGAGTAGACCTCTACCTAGTTATAGTTAGAGACAGTAAGTAGATGGGATGGATAGATATCTCTCCAAGCTCCTTTGTATTCATCTACCAACTTCCTTAATCATCCAAACATGAACACCCGAATTTGTGTGAAAATGTCTACCATGATAATCAAAAATTTTAGTCTACGGTCTACCATGATCGATGATAAAAAGTTTTAATCTACCTTGATCTAAAGTTATAATCCACAACGATCAAAAAAAAAATGATCAACCCCAATAAAATCTGCCCTAGTCAAAAAAGAAAGATCAACCCCAATCAAATTCTCCTCAAGATCCTTGGCAAAAGCTCATCAATCACAATTTCAAGATCAACATTGATAAAATCTATGATAATCAAAACTTTGAAAAACCACATGATCAAATATGCGATGATCAATGATCAAAACTTCATCTTCATCATCGCCTTCATCTTCGAATCCGGGATAACTAATATGAAAAATAGCCATAACTCCTCCATTAGTTGTCCAAATTGACCATCTGAAGTTCTACAAGTTTCACCAAGTGAAAATACAAAAAAAAGGGTATACGACTTTGTATAGAGACAAAAATAGTTCTAGTTTGTCAATGGATGCCAAAATCAAGCACAAATCAATATGAAGTCACAAAATAAGACCAAAAACACTCAATCTCAAGGTAATAGAAATGTATGAAAGCAAGTAGCATGTGTTACACATCACAAAGCATGCAAGAATGAGTCATGAAGACTCCATTAAATTTTGTGCACAAATTTTGCAAGAAGAAGAGCTCTCTAACTTACACCAAATGAAAGTCCTTAAAAATGAAGATTTTGGACTTCCTATAGTGGCTTCCTCAATTCAATTCCTTTTTTATTTTGAACACAATAAATGTAAAAAGGAACCTACTCAAAATTACTCTTTTTTTTGCATATTTTTTAGTGGATTCGTCCCGATTCCAAGTCTACAAAATATAAATATTGATCATGTTTACAACTCTTCTATTTACAAAGCTTGCTGAAAAAAATGAAAAAAAACTATGTGATTGTCACACTGTAATAAAGAGTCTCATTGAGGAGGATAAGATCTAAAAGGGGGGAACCTTACAATCAACAACACTGACATAGAAATATTCATAGATTTTTTGCAAGTTTTATAGTTTTGAAGAGTTGTAGATATGTTCTTGTAGAGACATGAAGAGACTTTCTAGGAAAATCTACAAGAGGAGCCAGATTGAAGTGTTCTTTTTATTTTGTACCTTTTCAAAATAAATGTAAAGTGGTACATTAATGGGACCACTATAAAGGCAAAACCCCTCACTTGTAAAAGACTTTTTTGCTAGTTCTAGTAGTTAGCTCTTCTTGTTGAGAATTAATGCACAAGATTTCTTTCTCTCTTGCATTACGACTTCACATGTTTTTGGTTTGTGATACTTGAATCTTGAATATCTACCTTGAGACTATGCATTTGTGGTATTTCTTTGTGATTTGGAGCTTCCATTAGTGCAAAGTACTCATGCTCATGAATAGTACATAGTTTTTTCACTTTCCACAATATTGTGAGTAATACTTTTTGCATTTTCTTTTGTGTCCGCTTGTAGATGTTTTTGTTAACTACAACTCTAGCCATCATACCCCTTGATTTTGTTGAGAAACGAGGGAGATACCATGACTTTTTTAACCAACTATGTTCACTCGGTCACCATGTGAGAAGGGTTTGTAGGTTGGAGATGATGAATGCTAGTGTATGATATGATCATCATTGATTTTTTGATCCAAATTCTATTGATTGGATCCTCTTTGATCCAATGTTCATTGATCTTTGGGTAGATTTATTGATCTAACTGTTAGTAATTTTTGGAGGACGATCGCCAATGATCTTTTAATGATTGATCGAGTGTGATTAGATCGCCTATGATCTTTTAGAGGGTTTGATCATGGTTGATCTTTTATAGCTTATAACAGATTATCTTTAATGGTCGATCATACATGGTCATTGCAGAAGGTTCTCGCAAATGGGGCCATCGATACAAGGTTCATGCAAAGGTCATGATGATCATGTGTGGTGTTTATTGATTGTATGGATGAGACAATTATCCATTACATCAGTAGCAGCTTCTCATTGCAAATAGATTGGGTCTAATCTTCATGGATTCATTGATTAAAGGTGTAGGAGCATGCTCTTATACTACTCGTTGACACCTTGGGATGAAACAATCTTCCAAGTACCTCTTGAGTAGGAATGAATACTCTTAACAATCTACCAGTGGACGCATTATCTATGCATAAACATGTCCATCTAAGAGATGACAAACTAGATGTCAAGTATGTAATGTCTACCTAAATCAAGCATCCTAAAACTTGTTTATAGACAACAACATCAAATGCATCCCTACCATCATGAAGACTCAAATGTAAGTGCATCCCCATAGGGATCACAATGGATTTACAATCCTTAAGACCAAAATTCTACTAAGTAATGCCTTCATCAACTTGCATAAATGGAACTCTTGAGTAATGATTCAAAATCAACAAATAAGATATTTCAATAGAGGCATTCAAATTGTCCATAAGCCCAAAAACGCATCTCATAAGGGCCATGAGTAGCACATCAACATAAACAAAAAAATCTAGAAAAAATATCATCTATGTGCTCCACATGCAAGGCATTTTGGTTGGACTATTTTGAAATCCATGTGCTAATATGAATTTTTACATATGAAGCATGTGGTTGTTGCTTCGATCCATACAATGCCTTATTTAAAGTGCACATCTTAGATTCTTGCTCTTTTTGAGCAGATCATGGGGCTGAAATAAATACACTTTTTCATGTACATATACGTTCACAAAATCAATTTTAATGTCCAAATAATGAACATTCCAATCATAGTGTCTTGCTTGCAAGTGCATAGTTGTCATATAGCACATAGAAAAGTTATCATCAAAATCAATGTCTTTTCTAAAACCTTCAGCTACAAGCCTACCTCATATAATGGCTAATAGTACCACCTACCTTGTGTTTCATCTTATAGACCAATTTAACTCAAATGACCTTTTAATTAGGAGGATTGTTATCAAGCACTAGATTGTGTCCTTTAAGACTTTTTAAAGCCCCACAACCCAATACTAATAGAAGAACAGCAAACGTTTTGTTTCATTGATGTTGAATCCATCAACTAGTGGGTAACCTTTACTAACATCTCTAGTTTTTAGTGATCCATATCACGTTCAAAACAAAGGCCAAATCAAGTATCTCTTGCCCCAGGTAACTATCAACAAAGAAATAAAGGGAATAAATTATATATCACATGGTAATCTTCATCGGTAATAACAAAGAAATAAGTAATCCACCATCTTATGGCCAACTCTATCAAGCACCTACCACAACATATATGCAATATATGAAAGAACACGTGGAGATCCACCCAAGGGTAGGATCTAAGCCTACCAAGAATCCAAGTGGGAGCCAACTACCATCAATACATTTAAATCCGAAGGTTGGTAGCAACACAACCTCATCTAAAATCCATTGATCCCTCAACACACAACATCCATCACACATTTCGTGGCATGCAATTGAAGAATCAATAATATCATGCCACACCAATGTATAAAAACCATTTATGTAGGTAAAAACCCATAAGAGTGAACCCATAAATCGTTCTCATGCCAATGAGACCACAAAAGTCAAACATAGGCCTACCTAATAGTCTATCTCTAAAAAGATACCTCGACTATCACTCAATCAACAAGATATTCATACCTCTGGCATCTATGCCACACCTGAGGTAGATGGTTGTCTCTTTATCCCTAGCAAGCCAAAGGTGGGTACACACCTATAGGGTCACCAAGTCAAACTTGGTCCTCTATCATCAATATACCACCCATCCCTTCCACCAAGGCTAGCTAGAGTCAAACTAGGGCAACACATTGGCTTCATCAATGGTCTCCCACACCATCTAAATAGCAATATGACAACCATGAACTATCCTTCCCTCTTCAAGCAAGAGCCACTAGGTGCATGCCTCTTGGTGCCCTCCTGAGAAGGAAAGGCAACAATGGAGTACCATGGAATGAGAAATACAACACCACCCTACCCACCTACATGAAGGTCAAGAGAAAGAGGACTAACTTGGACACGACACCACTAGCATGCATGTACTCCCTTCGCTCTCCTCCTATAAGGTGCACCCCATACTACCCTTGATAGAAGGATAGAAAATGCTTTGGGCCATCCAAACATCATGAGCTCTTGTGGAATTGTGCATTGATATTGATGTTTGTGACATGGCAAGATCCTCCATAATAACAAGATTAACCTCAAGCCACACTCACAAACAATATAAGGGCAAACACCAAACATAAACATATACCTTAGAGCCAAATAGGTTCACCCCATAGCTTGGAAGTGTGCAACTACCCAAGACGTGACCACCTTAAGGGCCAATATCCCATACACCCACATCCACACCATTCAAGTGTACAAGTGTCTCCACCATGGGCCAAGGGTCCAAGTGCCTCATATAGGGAATGAAGCACAAATGAATGGAGGGAACCTACTTATAGTCTCATTTAAAGAAGTGGATCAATTCACATTGGCCGAACACTTGACACTTGGCACAAGTTTCACCTACACGTGCCTAGCAAATTTCCTTTAAATTTGGGGATGTAACACTATCAATTTATCCATGCATCCATCTATTTATCTGTCTATATATCTATCTATCTATCTGTCTATCCACTTATCTATATATACCTTCATAACTTCAAAGTTATCCAAACTTACAAACCCAAGAGAGAGAACACACATACACATAGGAAAAAGCAACAAATAAAAGCAAGAGACTACACAAAAAATATAATCAATATAAGACAAGAGAGAAACAAGAAAGAAACCAATACAAAATAAACCATACTGAAAAATAATAATCAATATTTAGAATTTAGAAAATAAAAATATATTAAAAACATTAATAATTATTACAAAATTTACACACATTATATGAAAATACAAGTTGTAAGCAAAAACAAAAGACTTGCATCTTCAACTCATCTATGTATGTCCAAAGCAAGAAGTATTAAAATTAAACTTTATCATGCATAGCTTGGACAAATAGCTATGGCATCCCTACTCACGTCATCAATTCGCTAGGTGCAGACTTTAATAATAAAACCTCTAACAAATTCAACGAGCTGAATCAATCTCTCTCTCTCTCTCTCTCTCTCTCTCTCTCTCTCTCTCTCTCTCTCTCTCTCTCTCTCTCTCTCTCTCTCTCACACACACACACACACACACACACATTGTCCTTTGATTTATCATTCTGTCCCCCAGAGTTCTGGATTCACTTTTGTGCTCAGAAAAACCTTCTCTTCACTCTACTCAATCCAGCTCTGCCTTCTTTCGCTGTTCTATTTTTTGTGTCCGACTGTATGCCAATCTGCCTTTAATTCTCTAACTATCCTCGTATCAGTCTGTTTGTTTTATTCATCTATACAGCATCTGTTATGATCTCCCGCCCAAAACAAATGGTGGTAGAAACAAGATAGAGTATTGATTTAATCACATGACTGGCACCTTTATAGAAGACTGTCTACCAAGGATGACAATTGTTCTTTCAAATTCATTAGCATCATCCGATGCAAGAGATTTGAATTTAATTTGTGCCTCACACAGCTCTTTTCTTTTGACACTTTTTACTTGAATCAGCTCTGCTTCGTCATACATTAATGATCTGTGCTCATCTCATCAGGCAAGTTCAAATAGCACTTGAACAAACTTCCAGCTCATCAAAGAATGTGATGATATACCAATCTACAATCACCCAAGAAAGTGGTCCAAGGAGGTTATTTTAGTTGCATTTCTATTTCTCTTGCAGGCATTTGCAGTCTCCCTTTTGATGCCATGCTTCCGTACCACCCCTGGGATTGCACTCCCATCCATTTGAAGCCAAAACCTCAACTTAATTTCATCTTCAATTCATTATGAAGGCTCAGCTTCATTATACCACCTTGAACTCCCCCGAAATAGATAGCATGCAAACAGCCATTCCTTTCAGGTAGTAGCACCTTTGCATATGAATTTCCACAATCCATTCCTGCAGAGAGGAATGTACTACAGAAAAAGCAATGAATCATCAATATTCCCTGCTTGTAGGAAATTAAAGGCTGTATTTCCAAGATCCACGCAAGGCCTTCAATTATATATCGTCACAATTGATTCCTTAAAGAGAGAATGGGCAATAGCCCTTATTTAGAAAATGGATTAGCTTACTAAGGACAAAGGATTGTTAAGCCAAATCCTATGAGAACAAAAAGACTGAACAAATTATTCAAGATAACTCTAGAATGAACCAAACACATACTGCCAAAATCCCAAAAAACTGACCATCCCTTTACAACAAGGCAGGCATCAATGACCATGGTGGCCCTTAAGCACAAATAAAAATCACTGACATGGTACAAAAAAATGGTGACATTTCTCTACAAGGGTAACATGCTAAGCATGATCATGAACAGCTCTGCTTAGCGGCAATAAAAAAACATCCGACTAGGTTCTTTTGGCATGTCAGTTGATAAATTATTGACTACAAATTTTGATATAATACTGTGACAGGGGTATGTCCTCAATTGCTAACCCTGCATTTGATCTGTTATTCCAAGTTGCTGCCTGATATCCTCTTGCAGCTGTGCTGGTCAGCATGATACCTATCCTTAGTTGATGACATCCACAATCACTCTCCTTGACTTCACTGGTGCCCATTTCCACCTTTTGTAAAATCCTGCTTGAATAAGGGCTAGGCTGAGCACGAAAATGACTTTGAATCCCATCTATATAGCAAACAAATCACAGCCACAGATTATTAAACCAATAAGCTTAAGTTATCTTCACTACTCTGTGCACAGCAGAGAAGCTTACTAGTTTTCTCTCCTCCATCTCAGGCTCAGCAGCCCAAGACAAGAAAGTGACAACATCCTTAGCCATCTGTATACATTGAATATATGAATTAATGATTTAATAAAGCTTTACAAAATGGCTACATGAGAAAAACTGAAACAGAACCGAGGAAAAAAAAAAAAGAGCACTTTCATCTATAGGAAAGGAGCAAAGATCAGGAACAATTCTTGGAAGATGAAATCTTCATTGACACATGTACCATGCAAAGCAAATCAGCAAACACTTATGCGCTTTGAATCTAGAAAGCATACTTGTGAATCTAAAAAGGGAAACCATGAAAAAGTTTTAGATCTCCTGAGTCTCAAAGAACATTTTGTTACTGGTTGATATACAAACCCACATGCTTCAAAGATATCCAGCACATCTTAATCTCAATCTCCAAATTGATCTCAAACTGCAAGAAGACTAGTTCTTCAAACTGAGGTCTGAGATCAATTTCTTACTTAGACAGCCATTCCTCCTTGTTATCCTTGTCATTTCTGTCCACCACTACCTAATCCACATTTTTATATGCACATATTTCCATGTCTGCAACTGTGCCCATGTCTATTTCTGGTCAAAAAGTCAACCGGCCAATAAAGTTAAATTTATCCTATTTTTGTGATAAAAATCAACTAAAGCATAGGCGGCAGTCTTATAGACCAGTCCCAAAAATTACGAAAATAGTAATCAAGCTTTTTCACAAAAATAATGATGGCAGAGAGCTAGCTTTTTCATACGTGTGCAGCATAGCTATATAAGCACAGATTTGAAGCTCTTGATCACTCAATGGAGGGCAACCACTCGAGCTTGGCATTGAAGTTTGTTTTCTTCACTTGAAGGACTGGAGTTGTGTTTTCTTCATGCTCTTCAAGAAGGGGAGCAGCCTTAGAGCTTATCTGCACTTGGAGGAAGATTCTGAGTCATGGAGATCGTGGAGTTATGAGGAGCAGCAGCTATATTTCCAGCATTCTTTATATGCTTCTTGTAACTTCATGTACTTCATTTTTGTTATGTATGAAACATATGTGGAGTTCAGCTCTCCTTTATCTATCTCTTGTCTTGTCTATTCTCGATCTTGTCTCTCAATATTGACTGTGGGCTAAAAGCCAACAATTGGTATCCAAAAAGGTGAGAATAGTGGACATCGAGAATAGGACAGCATGCAGAAAGATTAGCTGGTCACGGCAGACGTCCCAACCTGAGTTTTATATTCAGCAGATGGCAGGAGAAGCTCTGGCAGAGCTTTCATGATGCATTTGCTGAGTACAGGATCAAAGGGAAGTCAACTCCAAGAAAGGTAACTCAATCATTGTCGATTGCACAAGCAATCAATCAGATTTTGCAGATTTTTCAGATGTAATAACAGGTTATTTGCTGATTTTTTAGAATTTGCAAATCAGGAGAATATTGCTTCCATGTGTAAAAGAAAAGGGTTGTTCAACCACTAATCAACCTTTTTTAGTGCTCCTTGAGGCTTGTCACTCCACCATGTTTAAGGAAGCGGGCATGTTCAACTCGGTGGTCATGAAGGAAGATTCATGTGAGCGAGGAGGGGTAATATATCTATCTCCAAGTAAAGGTGGACAACCTTCTTTTATGAGTGCGTGTGTGCACACGTGTGCACGTGTGTGTGCGCGCGCGTGTGTGTGTGTGTATGTGTGTGTGTGTGTGTGTGTGTGTGTGTGTGTGTGTGTGTGTGTGTGTGTGTGTGTGTGTGTTATATAGGTGTAGATTAAATCATATGACTTTAACTTGATGCCCCTAACCAACCTTGAGAGTTAAGGAGGTATGTTTGAGTCTATACATTATCCAATTCTTTGCATCCTTTTGTTGTCTCTATCCTTCCAAGTGTTAGTTGATAGAGAAGGAATGGGATGTGTGAGTTCTCCTTGTGATGTGTGTTGTAGAAGTGCTAATTATGTTCAAGGTCCTTGTGTGTGTGGATACTTGACATGATATATACCTTCATAAGTTCAGAGTAGAACACAAACACATACACACAAGAAAAAACAAACAAAAGTAACAGACTACACAAAAAATAAGATCAACGTAACACATGAAAAATACAAACAAGAAAGAAAACCAATACAAAAAAAAGCCACACTAAAAAATAATAATCAGTATTTAAATTTTAAAAAAGAATATATATATATATATATATATATATATATATATATATATATATATATATATATATATATATATATATATATATATATATATATTAATAGTAATAAATAAACAATTAAAATAATAATAAGAAGACAAATAATAATAAATAAATAAATAAACAATAAAATAAAAACTAAAAAACTAAAAAAATAATTTTTTTAAAAAGAAAATAAATGAAAAAAAAAAAAAAAAATATATATATATATATATATATATATATATATATATATATATATATATATATATATATATATATATATATATATATATTAAACAAATTAAACAAATTAAACAAAAACAAAACAAAAAGTGCATCGTCAACTTCTTTGTCTGTCCAAAACAAGAAGTATCAAAATTAAACTTTATCATGCATAGCTTAGACAAATAGCTATGACATCCCTACTCACGTCATCAGCACCCTAGAGTAGGTGCAGCCTTTAATAAAGAATCTTTCTAAATAAAGATCTCTAACAAAGTCAACAAACTGAGTTTCTATCACACTTCCGAAAGTGAAGGGCAAACTCAACCATGATAAAGTCTTGCACAAAGAACAAACAAATAATTCTTTTTAAAAAAAAAAAGAAAATAACAAAAAAGACGAGATAACAATAGATAAATAAATAATATTATTTATCAAATAAAGAAATTAAGAAGAAAAAAATAAATAAAATAAAATTAATAATGATAAGAATTTAAAAAATCACAATGTATATAAAGACATAAAAATAAATAAGAAGAAAGATATAAAAATAAGAATTATAAAAATTTAAAAATAATGAATATATATATATATATAATATTAAAAATGATTTTTTTAATATATAAAGAAAAAGCTAAAATAATAATAAAAGTAATAATAATAAATGATATGTCAAAAATAAGAAGAGCATATAGGTACCTACTCAAACAATTAAATATCAGCCAACAAAATACCTACCTAGCATATGTCCCATGAGTCGTGGCAATAACAACATTCTTGCGAATGTTGAAATTGTTGAGCTTGTTCATAAGTGTGGTTTCATTGGAAGCTTTTCATGGGATAGCAATAGCTGTAAAAGGACGAAGACTTGAGGGTCTTGATCACTCGATGGATGATAACTATTGGAGCTTGGTGTTGGGGTCTCTTTTCTTCACTTGCAAGATTAGAGTTGTGTATTCTTCATCCTCTTCAATAAGGAGAAGAGTCTTGGAGCTTATCTACACTTAGGAGGAAGATTCTTAGTCAGGGAGATTGTGGAGTTATTTTGTGCTGCAGCTACACTTCAAGCATTCTTTAAATGCTGCTAGTAACTTCATGTACTTCATTTTTGTTATGTATGAAATATATGTGGAGCTTGGCTCCTTTATCTCTCTCTTATCTTGTTTATTCTTCATCTTGTCTCTATCCTCCAATAGTGATTATGGGCCTAAAAACCAACATCTAACACCAACAATTAGTATCAATGCAAGTATACAAGGTTTTGGCTTTGACCTTTCAGCATTTCGTATGTTTATATTGCCAATCTTCTTGTGGTTCTCAAGTCTCAAAAGATTACCATTCAAAACAAGGTTAGGTTGAAGAGGATGTAAAAGCTTATAAGCAATAATGTAGCTTTTGAAGCTAAAGTCAAAGGAAGAGGTACAAAGAAGACTCAAAAACCTCACAAAGATTGTGGGAAGACGAATCATCTTGAAAGTGATTGCTTAAAAGTTTTCCCTTGCAAGATTTGTAGAGAAAAAAAATCACAAAGACATATTTTGCTTCAACGCAAAAGAAAACCCAAATGCAATCTAAGAAATTTGGAATAATGAGAAGAGTTTTACCATGACATAATTTGTCTCTATCTATTGGTTTTTAGGACCACAATAGATATAGAGACAACATAAAAAGAAAAAATTCCACATGAGAGAGATGTCATGAGCCATGCTCCAAAGATAATCATTACGTTGCATGATAGAAATTACAAGATAGCATAAAAATATGTCTTTATGTACAAGCTCTCCAATAACTTCTACAATCTTCAAAGCTTAAGTATGATCTCCTCCACAAAATACATAAGCTGCTACACACCTTGAAGTTGATGAAGAGCTTCCACCTCCTCCAAGTTGAAGAAAGCACCTTCCCTCAAGCTCTTGATGAAGAGAACACTTGAAAAAGTGATAAACAAGTGCCTACGAGGTTGCTTATCTATATGAAATAGGCTATGTGTGCCTAATCTTAAAGCCAAAAAGCATCCTCTGCAATTTTGGCCACCATGGACCTTATTCATGTCTTATAGATATAAGAGTTTAAAAGATTGACAATTTGTATGCCATTGATGTCTCAAATAAGGAGATAAAAGCTTTATGCACTGAAAAGTGGTACATTGTGCATTATATATACCTTCATAAGTTCAAATTAATTGAACGTACGAACTAATAAAAGAAACATAAACAAGCTTATATAACAAAATCTAACACAAACGAATCACATAAAAGGATAAGAATAAAGTAAAGCATAAAAACCATATGCACCTTGGAAAAGAAAAATCAAATACAAACATGAAAAAGAATCAAATAACAAAAATTTTAGTTCAACTTTGAATTTGAAAAGCATATTTTTCATTTTCAAACAATAAAAATAAATAAAGACAGCAAAAAAAATCAAATAAGTAGAGAAATTGAAAGTTTGAATTCTACATCTTATTTCTTAAAGCTTGAAGATTAAGTGACTATTGAATGTGCATTGTGAGTTAAAATCAAACTTCAATGTTCATTTATCATACAAAGTCATGATTCATCATGAGAAAGGTTGATAAGTAGAATCATAGACCATAGATGAGATTTCAATGACGTATGTTTCTCATGAACCATGACCGCTGATGTAAACTCTGGCACCATAGACTATGGTGGTATGATAATTAAATCTCGATTCTCCAACCTTCATTCTTAATGTTTCAAAACATCTTATATAAAAAAATTAAGGTGGACTCTATAAGCAACTTCCATAGTCGAAGATTTGCAATTTATGAAGAAAACTAATGAGACAAAGCTCACCCAAATAAAAGAAAAGGTCTCAAGGAATTATAACCTCTTATAAGGTGATTAGCAAGCATAAGCTAGTTTTATTAGAATTACAATCAAGTTATAACATAGTGATTGAAAAACATATTTTCTCATAACTGGACTTTCCAACCTTAGAGTAGTAACACAAAGTTTGAGAGCCATAACATCAAAAGTTGTTTATGAGATGATTGCTGATGAATAATAAATAAATGGGCAATATATTAGCTATAATTGAAAAGAACCTGGGTCTCAGTTGCAGGCACTCCATCCTCATACTCAACTCCGCCATCCATGAGCATCTTTGGCATAGCTATAGCCCCACCAGGAAAATATGGATTGTAGTGCAAACCCTCCCTTACCTGCCACATGAGATATTGCCCACAAAACAGAAAATTGAAATTCAATTATTATGTGTATCATTTCAAGATGGTATATGATGCACAATCCAATAGACCAAGAGATATTACTGAAACTCCTGCTGGAGGCTCACGATATCCAGTGAGAAGAGCAAACACATAATTTTGACCATTATGCCGAGCCTGGTTATTGTCAGATCAATAATCAACACACCTTGTTCATGCAATCAAGCATATAAATGACTTGCAAAACCCTCAGAGGAATGACCTTGGTGATAAGACTCAGATCAGGTGGATATGCACCGCCATTTGCAAACCTCGCTGCTTGCTCATTTGCATAAGGACTGGGAAAATGATCACTTGGCTTTCCTGGTCTCATATACATCTCACCCTCATCATTTGGACCATCCTCAACTTCAATATCAGCTGCCATTGCTTTCACTTCTTCTTCTGTATATGCTACACCAATCAGATCTCGAAATGCAACCAGTGACATGCTATGGCAGGCTGCACACACCTCTTGGTAAACTTGGTGTCCCCGTCTAATTCTACATTTGGAAAGACAATAGTTCTTCAATGAATTGACTGCATATACACTTACAGACATAACTTCAATAATCAAAATTAATGATTCAGATACACAGATTAAGCATACGATGCATGATCATATGAGCTTAGAACACCATTGTGAGGCCATGGATAATGTGGGGCTGCTAAACCATGTTCAGCCTCATCCGCATAAACGACACCAACGAGCCCTAGCAAGCCAGCAACTCCTGTCCCCAAATAAACCAGACCTTTAGAGGATGTGTATCTGCTGCTACCTCCAGTATCCTGCTGCCTACTTGCTGCACCAGAGGCAGCTACCTACAACACATCATGATATTGAGGTTAGTACAGGTATAGCACAACCATCCTGGGGACAAGTTATAAACCATACAGCAGAATCCATTTCATTATTAATACTGCATATCAACTAAATAAAAGAAGAATAAAGTTTCACAGTATATGAAAAGAACTCATCCACAAAGATTATCAAAAACACAAGGAAATACGATTACAGTAACACAGACTAGCCTCTGGAGTAGAAATTCAGGAAATCCGATTACAGTAACACGGACTAGCCTCTGGAGTAGAAATTGCATATAAAAAACATCTCGTTTGCAACACTATCAAAAGTACTCTCAGAAAAATCAGACTCAAAAAATGGAGGGGGATAACAATCAATCTACAAGTCCTCGATGATGGCTTTTGTGTCATATAAAGTAGAAGTCAATTGCTCAGTGTCTGCTCAATAAAAAGCCTCATTGTGGACATCAGGAAATCAGAGACACCTCGAACTACAGACCAAGACAACAAGTTAGTCAAAAGACAACGTCCCTGCTATTTGTATAGGTATCAAAACAGTTATTTCATACCACTAAGTGTAATGCATTAATCATCCATCCAAGAACGAAAAGCATGGCCACTGTGAGATCACGAGACCAAATTAAAAAATGGGCTTTTCCCATCGAAACCTGTGTCTGCAAATGTATGTCAATGCCTTATGGTGTGTGTACTGTTGTTCAAACCATGAGATCCGTTAGAACTGCTGAATCATGAATATGAATGCAACTATAGTAAGAAAATCCAAAAATAGGCCGCACATACTGAGTGCGAACCCCATTAGTAAACTTTTCTCACCATGCTCCGTTAGTAATACATAATGGGAGTTTCAGATAACAGACTCCAGTGAATTCGACCACAGGGTACTCAATGAAGTGAGTATATGGCC